>VXAD01006250.1:1740711-1849076 GCA_013399195.1 Dicrurus megarhynchus
GAGTTTCATATGCAGATGACACGCTGCCCAGGGCAGGTAAAGGCCAGCAAGACCTTGGTGTCGTGGCACCCCTTGTGAGGGAGCAAATCCTTGGACAAAATTATTACTGGGAGTAGTACCCTTATTGAGGTGGCGGGCTCCTGAAAGAGAGTGACAGTTCTTCCCGATGGGAATGAAAGCTCCAGTATTCCAGGTGCAGATGACAGCTTCCCAGGGCAGGTAAAGGCCAGCAAGACCATTCTATCTTGGTACCTTTCGTGTTGTATCAGTCCCCGGGTGGATCCGATTTTGGAGCTCGGTTCCTAATGCCGAAACCGCGGTCGTGAAAAGGAATGGCAACACCTTTCCTTGAGGAAAGAAGCAGCCGTTCTAACTGTTGCTGCTGCCCGTGGCCATCTACCCAGTGGAGGTAGATGCCAGCAAGACCTTTCTGTCCTGAGAATGCGCCGTGCCGAACCGGGGGCTCCCCTCGGAGCGGGGCCGCCCCTCGCAGGGCGGGCTTGGGGAACCGGGACGGCTGGTGCCTCCCGCACCGCGCCCCGACCGGCTGCGCTCCCTCCGCACGGCCGCGCTCGAGGTCTCCATGGTGAGGGCCGCCCTTCCCTCCCTTCCCCTCCTGTCCCTGGCGAGGGCCGCCCTTCCTTCCCTTCCCTTCCCTCCCCTCCTCTCCGTGGCGCGGGCAGACCCCGCCTCCCGGGGCCGACGGCCATCTTGGCAGGTTGGCAGCGGCGGAGGCGGCGCGAGCACGTTGCGCGCGCGGGATCACCGGACGCCGTTCCCCCGCCGCGGCCCGACGGCGCCGCGCGCGCTCCCACCCCTNCTCTCCCCCCTTACAGCACCCGGTAAGTAACGCCGGAGGGAATTCCGACCTTCCCGCACGGGAATGGAGGCAGTAGGGAAGGGGGGCCCCTCCTCATACCGTGCTGCCGGCCTGGGCGGCGGCCTCGCCCGATCCATCGTGGGAGAAGGGTCGGCTCGACCGCGCCGCGCCCCGCCTGGGCCTCAGGGCCGGAGGCTCCCGGGAATCGGGGCTCGCTGCCGGCGTGAGCACGGCCCGGGCCGGCACTGCCTGCACACGCGGTACGTCATCCGCGGCGCCTCGGGTTTTGTGCCAGCCGGGGTCAGAGAGCGCCGTTCCTGCTGCTGCTGCTGCTCCCGGCCGCGGGAATGGCTTCCCTGTGGATGCAGCGCGGGGTCCTCGCCTGCTGGCGGTGGTGGTGGTGGCGGCCTGGCTCTGGGAAAGGGAACGCCGGCATTTTGCTCCTCTGAAAACGGGGATCTTTCCCCTCGGGATGGGAGGGAAAGCCGTATTTTGCCTTCTTTGGGGAGAAGCTGGTATCCACGTGGGTGCTTGTGGGGCGGTGAGGAGATCAAGACTTCTTGCAGGTTCGATAAGATAGTAGGGTAAGGCCGTTTTCTGCGAGGCATGTGTAAAAACTAGGGAAGAAGTCGGCAGGGCTTTTTTCAAGGACCATGGTGGTGTTTCCTCCTTGGAATGCACATGGATGTTTCACCTGCAAGTTCCTGTGACAGTTTTCACGCCCTAATTTAAGTTTCCCTGTTGTGGTTCCTTCCCTAAACTGCAGTCCTAAACCAGTGGTCATGAAATACTTTCTTTAGTTTCATTAGATTGCTAATTTATGGGTTCTTTCTCATGCATTTCACTTCATGTTAAGGGGAAATGTTAAAGATGGAGTGATAATTAATACTGCTCAGCACAAGCTAAACACACCCACTCGTTGTGCAGCGTCAGTATATTTGACCATATGCTTTCATGTTAACATCATATTTTCTTATTCATGTCGTGTCTTATGAGTAACATAATGATTTAATACAGTAGGGAAATTTGGGCATGTCTAAACTTTTTTTACATTGCCTCAGCGTCTAAAACTAATGTCAAAACCTTAAGCATACACTAGTTCTTAATTCTTGGTAGATTTTGTTTGTTCTTGTATCATCTACTATTGTTTCTGCTTTGAAACTTACAGATGAACTGATCTCCCATATGCAGTTTGAAAATCTGTTTTATCTTTCATTTAAATTTTCTTTGGGTACTCTAGTTCTTAACTTTCTTGTTCTTGTTATGATGGACTGTATGTAGTCAGTCCATCAGCAATGGAATTAAGAGGCAGTTCTTGAGCTTGTATTCAATGGCAGCTGGAAATGCTGCTCATCCTCACTTCTTTCCACAGCATTTCTCTCTGAGGTCTGATGCAATCTAATTTTATAAAATGTTCACTGTTTTTGTGCAAAGCAACTAAAGTATGGCACAATTCTGAACCCAGGCCTTGCCTTCACGGCTTTTGTTGAATAGTCTCTGGTTCTGTTTCAGGCTTTTAATGTTTTAATTTTTCTTTGTTTAAGTCTGAATAATTCAGTGCAATTTCATATCCTTCTCAGTCATAATCGCCTTGACTTAGTGAATTCGAATTTAGCTCTAATGCCTGTGAAAGAAATAAATATTATTAATGCGAGCACATTGCACTTGTTCTATAGATCGTGCATGGCTGTTGCCTTCTGTGACAGATAGCAAGATCTGCACATGTGCTGCTTTTTTTTTTCTTTTTGTAATCTGGTGTGTCAGGGTGTGCAGCAGCTGTGTCAGACAGCCTAAGAATGCTGATTTAGAATGCTTGTGATAACATGTTTTGTGTCTTATTTTTAGACATGTTTGATTTTTTGTATTAAATTACATAATTGAACATAATATACAGCTTTTGGCTTCAACAAATGATACTGCTAAGGTTTTTAGAACATCTTTTTTCTCTACCCAGAAATTTTTAGTCATTCTGTCATTGTTTCACCTGTGTTGTCAGTCCTTTCTGGGAAGATTTTCTGCTGCTACTCCATCATCCACTAATTCAAAGCAACTCTTTACTCTAATAGTTAGTAGTAAATTAATATTTTCATACTCTGTTGTTTATTCTGTTCTTCTTGAAATGGAAAGGAGGAGCGCAGTCATGAAGTCAAATGCTTCTGAGTACCAGTTTCTCCTGCCCCTAAACTGCTGACTGCACTGCACAGTTACAGGTGTGCTGTTCTGGAACAGTGCTAATCTGTGTTCAGTGTCCTGAGAGTTCTGCTTCTGCTCCTTGGAATCAGACCATCCTATTCCATACGGTAATTTAAATGCCACTCAACTAACTGGATGTGAATATGTAACTTGAATTCAGTCTGATTTTGGACAGTTTGTTTATTTGTTTCTGAGTTCTAAGTAGAAATTACTATTTTCTGTTATGGACAGTTGTCATTGTAGACTTCAGCACAGTCCTGGAAATCTTGCAGAAGTTACAGGAGTCACAAATACGGACACAGGTAGATGGGAGCAAAGTGGGAGGAGTGTGTCTCCATGCTGCTTCATTGCCCCACCAAGTACTCTAATAAATGCTTAGTGTACATACTTAAGTCTGTGACCCCTTCAAAACTATTCACCACAGGTGGGATTTTCCCATGTAAGTTAGAGTTAGAAAAGAACCCCAAACTTGGGCTGTTTCATTGCTTACCAACCACAGTCTGATTCAGCAGTGAGTGTAAACTTCAGTCTGATTATCCCATCAGGACTGGAAAGCTTGCTGAGAAAGTTGGCAAGAATTGCTTGTTTCAAGCCATATTTGCTTTGGTGTTTGAGAGCAGCCCCATCCCACTCCTCTGCTTTGCAGCTTCAGGCTAAACCCCAGCTGGAAGGGGAGGTGGCTGAGGGGAGATATCTGGGCTGCTCTCGGCGCTGCTCAGCAGGAACCTCGAGCAGGATTTGGGGGCCTGGGGAGGGCAGCCTGCTGAGCCACGGCAGGTTTGTCTTCTGGAGCTCGCCTGTGGAACCCACAGAACTGGTTCACTGCTGCTTAGAGCCAGTGGTCTGTCTGTCTGCTCAGGCCTTGGAGAACGGGCTGACCCAGGTTAGGCACTTCCCGTGGGAAAACAGAGAGGGAGTGATTCACCTCCAAATACTCTTTGCACTGTAAACTGCAGGATTTTAATGGAAAGCACTGGGATGGCTTCTCAAAGAATGTATCTTTATTTGAAGTAATGACAATTATACGAGTGAGGGTGTTAGGACAACAGGGAGATAGCTGCTTTTGTCCCCGTAAGCGGCTTGGGCAGGAGTCCACTTTGAGTGCGGCAGTGTAACACGCTAGCTACCTTCTCCTTTCAGCCCCGCACAGATGTTTGTGCGCTGATCACACACACACACACACACACACACACTGTCAAGCCAGATAGCTCAGTATTACCCGAGATAAGGAGTAAAGGAGGGCCCTCCGCATGGCACGTTCCACAGTCGAGGTTTGTTTCATCCTCCGCAGAGGGGACCAGATGCGAAAGAAAGCGAGCATGGTTTTTGATAAGCTTTTCGTAGGGTTACAGAGCCAGTGATCTGAGGGCACAGGGGCGGTACAAAGGCGGGACGAGGGGATGGAACCAATGAGCAGAGGGAAGGGGCGGAGTGGGTGGGAGGGCCAGGTCACGTATGCAGCCGCACGGGCTGCTGGGAGAGGTAGTTTTCTTTAACCCGGGGTAGGGGGGGTGTGCAAGGTTACATTTCATCCGCAAGGAATTGTGGGAGAGGCTTTTCCTTTACTTTGCAGCGATAATAATGATATCTCAGGTATCTGAATTTTTCCACCAGCAGATCTTTGCTATTTCGGGGCTCTCTGGCCCACCAGCTGGCTCAGCTGTTTGCTTAGTGACCCCAACAGACAATAACCAGTATTTGTCCCCAAGAAAATTACCCTGACTCAGACAGCTTTATAGTCCTTAAAAATAAGGCTTTCAGTTTCTTGTTTTCTCGTGTATTAAAGTGAGAACTGCAGACTCATTATTCCATGCCTGTTGGCCTGGTCTACAGATGTCATTTCAATGTTCAGCCCTACTTTGTCAGTCTGGTCTGACAATACAGAACTGTGAAATCACTTTATTTATTTTTTTAAATATTCAGTCATTTATTTGAAAACATCAGCTGTGTTACTAGGACTTTCTGGCTTAGCAAATTTAAAATAGTGAAGAAAAAAATGAAATACAAGTAGAAACTAGCACAATAAGATTGGCAGCATGACTAATAGTTACATTCACTTATAGCAGATAAAGAATATTTTTGAGATTAGTTTTTAAATACTTTGGAAATTTAATACAGGAAAAAGACTACCACTTTTAAAATGAACCTCTTAAAGTATTCATAACTGTGGTA
The DNA here is from genome assembly GCA_013399195.1 of Dicrurus megarhynchus. Taxonomy (NCBI): domain Eukaryota; kingdom Metazoa; phylum Chordata; class Aves; order Passeriformes; family Dicruridae; genus Dicrurus; species Dicrurus megarhynchus. Next base: position 1,745,897 of record VXAD01006250.1, read on the forward strand.
ATAATGGATTTAAGGATACAATAACATCTGCTTTTCTGACCTTTGCTGACTGTTAGATGTCCATCTTCCTTCCATTCATATTGCAGTAGTATCTGGAGGATTCATTCCAACTGAAGTTTATGGAAGAGTAGAGTTTAACATGATAAATGTGCCATACACCTATTTTATTCTTGCTTCCTTCAGGAGTTTGCAAGTCACAATCTTTCTTCATCCAATAGCCATATGTAATATAGTCTGTAAACCACTTCAGGATACTTTGCTTTGGTGAAGCAAGGGTGAACTGGACATCCAACAGAAAATACTTCCTTTAATTAGAAATGTAGGAATCCTTTGGATACAACCTTTGGATTGTGTGGAAACCTGAAGTATTTCAAGACTCTTTCCCAGTTATATCATTGAACTACTGCTACTGCATTGAAATGATTTTGAACATGCACCATCTGTGGGGCTGCCATCCCCTTATTTAGTGGTAGTGAGATGGAAATGCCTTGTACTTTATGGCATTTTTTTGACCCAAAAAAAAAATTGTTATCTGTAATATCTTAAAATCTTCCAAGACCCTCATAATTCAGTTGTCTTTGTTGTTCTGGAGCTGGAGGGAGTTGTCCTTAGGTGTGCCTTCTTCATAGGAACACAGAAGTTATTATTATTGTTATCTTCAGGACTATGAGTGAATATAGTAAGGGAAATATGAATGTACTTTAAAACACATTGCACCTTTTTTATCTATCAAGACTTACATGTAAAATTTTCTGCCCTTCCCTCCATTTGCTGCAGCTGTACAAAGTCCCAGTACTATCCAGTGCTTGTCAATGTACATTACAAAAACCTAAGCAAGGAAAGAGGGGGTTATAGAATACAAGTTGTAATTTCACATCTTTGCATGCAATTATTTGTTATTTCAGGGATATTTAATCATCTTGTACTCCACAGAATTATAGAATTTTTTAGGTTGGAAAAGATCTCCAAGATTATTGAGTTCAACCATTAACCCACTGCTGCCCCCCTAACCTGTGTCCCTGAGTGCCACATCTAAATGTCTTTTAAATGCCTCTAGGGATGGTGACTCCACCACTTCCCTGAGCTGCCTGTTGCAATGCTTGTCCACCTTTCAACAAAGATATTTTTCCTAATATACTATCTAAACCTCCCCTGGTTAATTCTGAGGCTGTTTCCTCTTGTCCTGTCTCTTGTTATTTTGGAGTAGAGCCCAATCCCCCACCTTGGTACACCCTCCTTTCAGGTAATTGTAGCCAGTGATAAGGGCTCTCCTGAGCCTCCCTTTCTAAACACCCTCAGCTCCCTCAGCTGTTCCTCGGACCTGTGCTCCAGACTCTTCACCAGCTCCATTGCCCTTCTCCAGACTCATTCCAGCCCCTCAATGTCTTTCTTGCACTGAGGGGCCCAGAACAGGACACAGCACTCGAGGTGTGGCCTCACCAGTGCTGAGTACAGGGGACAGTCACTGCCCTGGTCCTGCTGGCCGCACTACTGCTGATCCAGGCCAGGTGCCATTGGCCTTCTTGGCCACCTGGGCACTGCTGGCTCATGTTCAGTCACTGTTGACCAGCACTCCCAGGTCCTTTTCCACCAGGCTGCCCCAGCCTGTAGCACTGCCTGGGGTTGTTATGACCCAAGGGCAGGACCCAGCATTTGGCCTTACTGATCCTCAGCCCATGGATCTGACTTGGCCATATCCCTTTGCAGAGCCTTTCGATGTTCTTTATAAAGGAATTTTACTTACTTTTATTGAAATCTATTATAGGCATTGATACCATATTAGGAAATGCAGGATGTAACTGTAGTTATTCATATACTAACGAAACTGAAGATTAAAGAATCAGACATCATCATGTATGTCTGCTCACATTGCCTGGTTTACTTTTTATATGCAATTACAATTTTCACTTTGAAAAGTGGTTTACATTTTACACTATTTTAATCCTTTAATACAGAATATTGGCTTACAGTTTGTAAATGTAAATTCTAATCATATTCTTGGAGTAATAGTTGTAGTCACAATTTGACAATGTGAACAAGGGTGCTTCACACAAAGCTTGTGAAACTAGAATTTGCATTTGTGTAGATTCTTATGTTCTTACTACAACGTGCTTTTTTTGGAAATCCATTTTCAGATATAATCACAATTTTATTTTTATACTGGAAAAATAGTAATGGGATGGAAAGTTGATGTTAAAAATTTGTGCAGTTATCTACACATCAGTATCCTTGTTATTTGCATCTCTGACTTTGCTCTGTTTGCCACGTTGCTTAAAGGAGGAAAAACTCAAATAATTTTGGGTTTTTCCTCTCTGTACTTCACTAATAATAACTTAGGACATGTGTGTACAGTCTCTGTACTGTCAGTAACATGGGGTTTTTTTCTTTTTTTTTTTTTTCCTTAAGGTCTGGAAGACTCCCACTACTCCTTGTCATAATTGGTGTATGTGTTTAACCCTAAATTGTGCATTATGGCAGACAAATTAACAAGAATTGCTATAGTCAACCATGACAAGTGCAAGCCAAAGAAATGTCGTCAGGAATGCAAGAAGAGTTGTCCTGTGGTTCGAATGGGTAAGAGATGCAATGTAACAAAGTATTGAAGCAATTGGAGACATTTTAAATCAAGTTCTACTAGGAGGAATGAGCTTTTAATAATTGCTAGATTTTTGTGTATTGTTCAAGGTTTTGTTTCATAAAGCCTTTAGAAATATCACTGAAAGCATGAACAATTCTTAGTAATAATGACACTCTTCAACCCTTCAGATGATCCAAAGCTTCAGTGAACATTCCTCAGTTACATGTTTCTCTGTGGAATTTAGTAGGCAGGAATTCTGATTCACCAGAAACTTTATTGACCTTATCTTAATTTTTTTCACCAGGAAAACTTTGCATAGAAGTCACATCACAGAGCAAAATAGCATGGATTTCAGAAACACTTTGTATTGGTTGTGGTATTTGCATCAAGGTAAATGTTAAACTGCTTTTTTTTAAAGTACTAAATGTTCCTTATTTTGCTATTATATTTAGTAATGCATACTGCAACTTGAAAAAGCAGTTTTCTTTCCTGGACTGATCAGACCAAGTTAACTGTTAGTGTTCATAGAAAGTGAAGAACTGTGTCACTTGACTGAACTGGTTGGGTTGCAGGGTGTGGGTTTTGTTCTGGCTTTGTTTTTGCTTGGCTTTGTTTGGGTTTTTTGTTTGTGTCTGTAGACAGCAGCAGAATGATGTTTTTTGTGAAAGAGGTGGAGAATATATGCAGTGTACCTTATTTGTATTGTAGACTGATAGTCTACATTGCTGACTATTAGTTTGAAAAATGTTGTATAGGTTGATCATGTAAAGGAAATTTGGTACAAGTCCACTTAAAAATGTAAATGCACAGCTGGGTGCAGTATAAAACATAGTCTTTTGTTAATAAATTGTTGTGTGCACTAATAATCTCTAATTTATTTCAATTCCAGAAATGTCCTTTTGCAGCCTTGTCAATTGTAAACTTACCTAGCAACCTGGAGAAAGAAACAACGCATAGATACTGTGCCAATGCCTTCAAACTTCACAGGTATTTTATTTTTCAAATATCAATGTAACAGAGACAAAAAATCCAAGTTTTTGATAGTGTAAACATAGTGCACGTCCAAGTGTTCTTGGTTCTTATTCTCAATAGCTTCCTTTTAGAATGCTAATTACGTTTTTCTTAGTTAAAAGTATTACAATGAAATAAAGTGTTAGGGATTATTTTACAGAGCCCCTATTTGAAAACAGACTGCCCTTAAATATTTTTTATTATCTTCTGTTTGTAAGGAATTTGATACTGAGTTAAATATTTGCAAGTTAACGAAGTAGGCTGTAATAATGAGAAAGTCTGAAAATGGGTTGTAACATTTATTTGACCACTAAATGTTGGTGTCTGATGACATTAATACAACACAAAGTTATCAATGTTGTGTACAGGTTGCCTATCCCTCGTCCAGGTGAAGTACTGGGATTGGTTGGAACCAATGGTATTGGAAAATCAACTGCCTTGAAAATTCTAGCAGGAAAACAGAAGCCAAATCTTGGAAAATATGATGTATGTATCAGCAATAAAATAGAGTTGGCATTCTAGATAGCTGTGTTTATATTTTTTGGACTGAATTTTTGTATTTGTGAGGATCTTGGCACTTTTCCTGTTAACAACCAGTGACCTACTCCACACAGGAACAATAGTAGAAGGTTATTGGTAATAAAGGCTTTCTTGCAAGTTGTGTGTATCTCTCAAGAAAGATCAGGATACTAATTATAATTGTAACTCACAGAAGATAAATATCAGAGGTAGGTTTCTGTCTTGAAATCACAGTTAAGGGCTTGGGGTTTTTTTAATACCAGTCTTAAAAATGTCAAATTTTTCTCCCTGCACTATGTGTTCCGGTGAGGGATTTCCATAGCTCAAGTTTTGGAGTTTCTTCTAAGTTAACTTTGGTTTTATCTGAACAGCTCTACGGTCTATGAGCACTTGCCATGTATCTTTGCGATTTCTTAGACATTTTTGTCTTTGATTCTTTTGAGGAGGATTTCTCATAAAGTATGTTGTTAGTATGTAAGTTGTGGTCAAAGATATTTCCCACTGCACAGTTTAATACTGAGCTCTGAAAATCCTTAGTTTCTTCATGTTGCTAGTTACTTAGAGGTAAGATTTTTTGAGAACCGGACTTAGAACAACTTGTAACTGCTAGTATTCATGGGAATTCATAATCCATTTTCCTGTGTATGTATTCCAAGTCAAACTGCAGCCAGTGAGCAAAATATTTGACCAGGGCTTTTTACCTAGCACTACTCCAAAGAGTAAATACTATTAGAGGAAAGGCATAAATTAACTACTATTAGTACTCCTCTTATCAGTATTTCAGATATCACTTTCTTACCTTCAAATTGCATGGGGACAATTGAATTCTGATGCACACTTTTGTCCTTCAAGAAGCACTCATAAGAACAAGTGTGTTCAAACTATCTTCAGCAGTTTCTGTACCTGAAAGAGTAATGTTTTGATAAACTATTCATTTCATGGCTGCCACCTAAAGCTGCAAAGAAATAATCATTTCCCAGCTACATTTTACATTCTCTTTCAAGCTTGGTTTGTATTATTTTGTGGACTTCTTGTTTCAGGTGGTAGTATTGCAGAAATAGCAAAACTTTTGACTTTCTGAATGTGTACTTAATTGAATTACCATGCTTCCAAAATCAGACTTTGCTGTGAAGGAGCCATATCAGTATGACCACAGAAACACGTGGTATGAATTCAATCTTCCATGTTGCTTCTGCTCTAAAACTGATGAAGCATTTCCTCTGTGTATTTGTTTGGTTTGGAAATATGACTGTGTCAGTCTGATTCCATACTGTTTATCATCAAAGTAATTAACTCAGCACCCCTCAGAGTAGTACACTGTGCAACGGGGAACTTTTCCTGGGTGAGTGCTCTGAATAGTCCCTTTCTTTTTCAGCTTGTCATTTTTCCTTTTTCTTCTCATTCTGTTTCCTTGGAAATGTTTGCTACAAGCAGAGAAAATTACCAAATTTTACTGCATCTTCTGTGCAAGTTTGTGCTTTTATCATTCCAATCCTTTTCCTTTGGATTAGCTGTAGTGTAGTTACGTTAATCCATGCTGTCATTTTCCACATGAAGTTGTTTCAGTTTCAGTAGCTTCTTAACTGTGCAAATTTAATTTTTTTTTAAGGCTAGTGATACCTGGGAAAAAAAGATCTCTAAACTTTGTTTTTAGAATGTTTTTGGAGGGTTTTTTTTTGTTTGTTAACTTACAAGCATATTCTATTTTGCATTATTGGTTGGAATTTAAAATTAAAATTCTTGTTATGTTTTTAAAGGTATAAGTAAACCTAGGCTTTAATTTTGTCACAGGATCCACCTGACTGGCAAGAAATTTTGACTTACTTCCGAGGATCTGAATTACAAAATTATTTTACCAAGATCCTGGAAGATGACCTTAAAGCTATCATTAAACCTCAGTACGTGGACCAGATCCCTAAAGCTGCAAAGGTGAGATCTTTCACGAGTTATTAGAAAGCTGGGAGCTTCTACTGTAGTACTTCTCTTGTGAGTAAAGGTTTTATTTAGCAGCATAATTCAGAGCTGTCTGAAGTTTTTAATGTTGTTTGTTTTGGTTTTTATTATCTATCATGCAGGGAACAGTGGGATCAATTCTGGATAGGAAGGATGAAACTAAGACACAAACTGTTGTATGTCAGCAACTTGGTAAGTAATTTTGTGCAGTCAAATTTTAAAGCATTTGAGAAGCTTGTATTTACTGAAACAATCAAGTTACCAGAATGTGATAGAACATGTAAATTATGCCCCAAAAAAATTATACATGTAAATTATACTGGGGGAAAAAAAAAAACAGATAAAAAGTAAAGTTGCATTAGTGCAAAGCCTAGGGCATGCTGTAGTATAAATAACACAAATAATACTTCCTGGTGGCAAAGGCAAGCTAATTGGTACATGCTAGTTAACAGAATCTAATGCAGTTTCTGTTTCATAGTAGAAAGTGCTTGTTTTTAATCTGGAAAAATTCCACTTAACATTTGCTGCTCTTGCTTGCTCACAAGTGTGGCAAAATCTTAGTATCCCCCTCGGGAGAACCACTGCATGTAGAAAATATTATCCTAGTGTACCACACTCCCCCCAAAGCTTGTACATATCTAATTACAGTAGGAGTAACACTGACTTCTGAGATTAATACAACTAATAAGAACATCTGCATAGTCCAGCCATGGTGATGTTTTGTATGTGTTTTATATTTAGTTGTTACTGAATTTAGTTGTTGCTAAATTAACAATAGGATTCTCTTTGGTAGAACTGGGTGGTAAAAGTGGGGCTGCCATTGTGCCCCCAAGAACATGAGCTTTGAGGCTTACTGAATTTATTAGTGACACAATCTATTCTTGAAATGTGATGGTCATTAAACTGCCTAGAAAATACTGACTTCACCCTTCTGCTGTAAGGTTTGAGGGACTTGATTTTCCTGAAAACCAGAACTCTTCAGCCAGGTCTGACAACAAACACTTTCAAACCTGGTATAGTTTCTTTTTAGGGCCAGAAGTCTTTACCAAATACATGGTGAAAGAAGAAATGGAAATGTAATCCCTTCTGCATGATAAGAAGCCGCCATGCAGCTAATGCTGCAGAGAAGCCATAGCTTGCTGTGACTTAGCATTAGCAGAATGATAGTGATGCTGTATAAACAGAATGCTTATTCTCCTTCTGTTTTCTTTTCCTCTGTGTAGAATGTTTGCTATCTTTATACATGTTTCTGTAGGTAATAAAAATATGGATTGTTGTGTTGGTTATAACATGCCTAAAATTAACCACTTATTTGCAGACTTAACACACCTGAAAGAAAGAAATGTTGAGGACCTTTCAGGAGGAGAACTTCAGAGATTTGCTTGTGCAGTTGTTTGCATTCAGAAGGCTGATATGTATGTTTAATTTACTTCTGTTACACATTGCTTCTAATAATCTGTCTCAGAATATGGTCCTCGAGTTTACACTTATTCTTAACAATACTTTTGTTTGAAATATTGAAAAGTATTTATTAATTATTAAATAAAGTTTTAAAAATATTTTTAAAAAACCAAAACTTTTGCCAGCTCATCCGCTGAAAGCCATATTTAGTTCATATATAATCTCTGGATTTTGCATACTTTTATTAACCTGAGTGGAAATAGCTGATTTCAGAAGCCAGTGTTAAATTTCAGCATCACAGCTTCATAATCTCTCCCTAATCCCACCTAAATACATCCTGTTGGACAGCACACCTCTCTCAGCCTCTCTGAATGAGAAAGGTACAGCTGCTTCCCCACCTCTTGGAACTTGTGTCCCTCCTCTCCTGTCTTGCAAGCAGGAAATCATTGTCTAATCTATGCTGTTTCCTGGTTCCTTGGGACCAAGAAAGCAAGATCAGAAGAGTTACAGGGTTTTGGGTTTTTTGCTTTGATGAATTGTTGGTAGGTTAGTTGGTTGGTTGGTTTTGTTCTGCTTGGGCTGCTGTTTTTTGTTTGGTTGGTGTGGGTTTCAAGTTGGTTTCCTTGTTCAATTTTCTCTTTTCGGAAGATGTCCTTCTTCCAGTTTTCCAAAGTATTTTTGAACTTTTCATTTTCAGTTCATGTTAAATTAAAGTAACTCAGAATGAGTGCATGGGACTCCTAACTGCTGATTTCTTGTAACTTTTGATAGCTTTGTCAGAGCTCTTGACAAAGTAATGCTTAACTCGCTTTCACATGCCAGTCTACAGAGAATGAAGGCAGGTGTGCACAATTCTCATTTTTGGTCTCCCTTTCTCAGTATAAATAATGATAATTTTTTGTTTCCATGTATTTCATGGTTGAAATGTTAATATTATGTTTGAATAAGTAGAAAGCTTGCATTCACTAAGATTTCACTCTTCCTTTTGGGATTAGCTTCATGTTTGATGAACCTTCCAGCTACTTGGATGTCAAGCAGCGATTGAAGGCTGCCATTACTATTCGGTCCCTGATAAACCCTGACAGGTAAATACAAGCTTCAAATGTTTTGCCAGGCTGTAATAATGCATGACTGTTCACAGAGGGAAGAAACATCCAGTCCATATCCTTAGAAGAAGTGCTTACTTCTCAGTATGGTACACTAACAGATGTTTCAAATGTTCCAAGTCAGTCATATTCTGTTCTTTTGCATTTTGGAAACTTACTTCCTGTAGTTTCTTGTCTCGTTTCAGAATTTTATAAAAAGGATGGGAAAATATTGGTGGTTACTTTTCACCTGAATATTGCTGTTTCATCCCTTTCTCACAAAGATTTTTATTTTCTTAAAATGTGCTAAGTATTTTTCACTCAAATCAATCAATATCCTTCCACTTATTGTACATAAAGAAGCTACCACTTTATACTGAAGATGGGCTTTCAATTTGTCATTCACAAGTTTCTTGGACAGTTTAAAAAATGCTTATTAGAGATTTGAACTCTCCTTTTTTAGTACAAAGTGAAGAAACCATATTAGCTAAAAATCATGTTGATAGCTCTTGTTTATGCAAGACTAGAATAAGAAAAAAGGAAAAATGTTTTGCATTGAAGTAAAAAAGCATCTCTCTGGCTCTGTTTTTCAGATACATTATTGTTGTAGAGCATGATCTAAGTGTGTTAGATTATCTCTCTGACTTTATCTGCTGCCTCTATGGTGTGCCAAGTGCTTATGGTGTTGTTACCATGCCTTTCAGCGTAAGAGAAGGTAATTCTTGCCATATTTCTCTTTTTAAACATAACCAAAAAAGACAGCAAAATGCCAATTGTCTGTTGTATAAACTTGTCCTCTTCCTGTTACAGTTCAGCAATGAAAAAACTACTGTTTGATTTTCTGCAGAATTTCTGTATTACATGATTCTAAATTTGTAACTCAACCCAAAAGCCTTAATTATGAAATGCCCTTTTTCTCTTGCTATGGACATCATTTTGATACTTGCAGGTGTTTTGTAAACAGTGGGGTTACACAAAAGACCTTGCTAGTAGAGAAAGGTCAGGAGACAGTTTGCACAGTACAGAGGTGTGTAGTGTTCATCTGAATTGACCCCACCGAGACTCAGTAAAAACTGGTTTTGAGAGAATGGGCCCAATAGCAGTAGTTCCTTTAAGCCCCACACACATCACTAACTGTGGGTTTTCAGGAAGAGCTCCTACAGCCATTCTGTAATTTAGTAAGGCTTTTCTTCATTCAATTTGCATAATACGCACACTTTAAAAGAGGAGATCTTGTTGCTTCTTTTACCATGCCATTTAAAATCCAGCATTCTCCTTACCTGAATGGAATTTACAGCCAGGAATTGAAATTCATCTTGTTTTACTTTGTTACAGACCTTTTTTAATGATCTTTTTTCCTCCCATCATAGGCATAAACATTTTCCTAGATGGCTATGTTCCAACAGAAAATCTAAGGTTTCGAGATGCATCTCTGGTATTTAAAGTAGCTGAGACAGCTAACGAAGAAGAGGTTAAAAAGATGTGTATGTACAAATATCCCGGAATGAAAAAAAAGATGGGAGAATTTGAACTATCCATAGTAGCTGGAGAATTCACCGATTCTGAAATTATGGTGATGTTAGGGGAAAATGGTGAGTGCAATTTATGCTGGAAACTGTTTCTCCAACCCTGAATATGCTCCTAAAGCCCTTCTTCACTTTGGGAGCCAGGCTTCAGAATTACTGGGTTTGAGTCAGGTTGAGCTGCTTGTTTCCTGGGGAAGATATCACACCATGAGTCCCCTGACTAGAGAGAATGTGAAGTTACTGAGTGTTAACAATGCCATTGTTTGTCTGTTACTCCATTTTAAAAAGTTTTAAGCTGTCTCTTCCATTTGAAAAAGCAAGTAGTAAGTGCTGGAAGTTAATATAGGAGTTCTCAAAGCAGTGTAATTTTAAAATGTATTCTTTATTAAATAGTCCTTGTTGTTGTATCAGTGACTTAATTGTTAGAGGTCTAAATTACTAAAAAGTGATTAATCTGTAACTTGTATTTTAACTTAGGAACTGGCAAAACAACATTTATCCGAATGCTTGCAGGAAGACTTACACCTGATGAAGGAGGTAACATGTAATACCTTAGCTGAAACCTATTGTAAAGATATTGGAAAGGCTCTTGTTTACGATATTAATTTTGTCTTTTTATAGGTGAGGTCCCAGTCCTAAATGTCAGCTACAAACCACAGAAAATCAGCCCTAAATCTACAGTATGTTTCAGCCTTATATTAAGTATTGTGTTTGCTATAAAATACAGAGATAGAAATTTTTTTATTCTTATTTTATATCTATTATCTATTTTAGATAGATTTTTTATTCTATTTATGCTTGTTTTCTTGTGGTGCATAAAACTGAATAGCAACATTTTCCTTTTGCTAGGGAAGTGTCCGTCAACTGCTGCACGAGAAGATCAGAGATGCCTATACACACCCCCAGTTTGTAACTGACGTGATGAAACCTCTTCAGATAGAAAACATCATTGACCAGGAGGTATTAATTGCTTGAATCAACATCCTAATTGTCTTAACTCTTAACCTGTACCTGAACTAAGCATGGCCTTGTTTCTCTGCACACCACCAGGTTCAGACACTGTCTGGTGGTGAGTTGCAGCGTGTGGCGTTAGCTCTTTGTCTGGGTAAACCTGCAGATGTTTATCTGATTGATGAGCCCTCAGCATATTTAGACTCTGAACAGCGTCTGATGGCTGCCAGAGTCATTAAACGGTGAGTACACTTGGTGGGGAAGGAACTGAAATTTGCAGTAGTATTACAATGAGATCACATTACTCTCTCTTATTATCTTTTTCCCCCTCATTTCAGTTTCATTCTCCATGCTAAAAAAACAGCTTTTGTGGTAGAACATGATTTTATCATGGCTACATACCTTGCTGATCGTGTGATTGTTTTTGATGGCATTCCTTCCAAGAACACACTGGCAAACAGGTAAGAGTTGTTGGGATTAGTAAGCAAGATTGTCATCCCTGCTTATGGAAATAAAAGATGCATCCAAGGCTGTCCTGAGGGTTCTGACTTCGGTTTTGAATCATGGAACAGAAAATGGGATGGATTCTCACTTACAGGCTGCCTAGACCAGAGCTGGGGCAGGGTTGGAGAACCTAACCAAACCCTCAAGAACTAGACCACTTCCCGGCTTAGACCCACCTTAAGACAACTGCACAATGGCTAAATTACAATCAGAAGAGATCAAATAAGTGGCATCAGTAGTAAGGAAACAAAGAAGTACCAACTGTAAAGTGTGCTCATGAAAATAACTTTTGGATGTATTAAAAGAAAGCGGTATATTAATGGTACCTGTATGCAGATGTAGTGAAGGGCAAGTCTTGACAGCAACATGCAGTGTGCATTGTTTTACTCTTTCAAAGCTGTCCCATTTGATATGTCTACTTTTGTAAATAATTTCATGTAGATTACAGAGACTTTCTGAGCAGCCTTACCAGAAACCAGGCTTTTAGAACAGTGAGTACTTGGCACAAGCCAGATGAAGTAAACACATTGGTCTGCCATGTGTCTGCAAACCCCTGCTCTCCTGGTTTTGATGGTATTCCTTCCAAGAACACATGTGTTAGAATTCAAAAATCACAGTCATACACTGATGCTGAGAAAGTTAAGATCTTTGTTAGATTTTGCTTATGGTGCAAGGGTTGGGGTTTTTTTCTTTGAATATAAGTAAGTGTGCCAGCACACACATGTAGATACAAAATAAAAAGAATGTAAAGGTCACGGCTGGAAGCCACACTGAGGTACTACTCTCATCTTTCAGCAGCATCTCAGACGAGGTTTGACTAAAAATGTAGCACAGCCCCATACGTCAAATGCAGCTCACATTTGCATTTCCAGCCCTGAGTGAACTCAGGATGGAGCTCGAAGTTGTGTGTAATTGTATAGTATAATACTTCTGAAAATGTAGCTAAAATAGTCTTCTTTTTTAACAGTCCACAGACTCTTTTGGCTGGAATGAATAAGTTTTTATCTCAGCTTGAAATCACTTTTAGAAGAGACCCCAACAATTACAGACCAAGAATAAACAAACTCAATTCCATCAAGGTAAGAGAGCACCTTTACAGTAAAGGAGCTATGATTGTTTAATATGAAGCCAGAGTTTAAAATAAGGAACAAAATGAAGATTGACATGGCAGTTCTGCTCTGCTGGAAAAAGAGCATGTGAAACTAGTAAGAGTAATAGGGGAAGCAGAAAGGAGTTTAGGTAAGTGTCTTTTATTTCAGTTATGTTCTTCAAGTAACAGTGACCTTTTTTCTCTTCCTAAGGATGTGGAACAAAAGAAGAGTGGAAACTACTTCTTCCTCGATGACTAAATACTGAATCCCAGCATCTTTTTAACTGGCATCTAGCCAGTTAATATGCAGTTAATGCATATTGGAACCTAAACAGCTGTGATGAAGATGGCTCAGATCAGGTTTTAGAAAAATTAATCTTTCGGAGCTTAAAATCTCTTGCTGCATTAAACATCCAAGACAGTAGCAGTAAACATCCTAGTCTGAGTAAAACTGCCACTTTCTGTATTTTGGTGACACAGCCCTATTTTCAGTGTAATAATTTCAAAATAGACCACCTTGAAATTGTGCAAATGGGTCTTCTGATTTTTCAAAATTTAAGAGATATATTCAGTATATCCTACTCATGTACCAAGTGCTGACTGAACTTCCACATTTTAAATAAATCTTTGAAGCTGTTTTCTGTATAAGAGGGAAATTTACTAAGAATGCTACAGGAGCGACTCCTCATTTTAAAAGCTTGAATCTCTCTGGATGAGGGTTTCAAAAATAAAATATCCACCTAACATACAGCTCTTCTGTGACACTGCAGAATTCCTTCAATAACTAATTCAGAAGTGTGTATATGATGTCACATGCCCCTTTTCTTACACTGTAGAGCACACAGAAGATGCAGTACAAAGAATGTAAGAGAAGGTAGCTACATCTTTTTTTAATCATCTGTCCTTGTGCATCTTCTCAGACCTAGTGAGATGAAAATAATCAGTGAAATAATCTTAAAGAAATATAAACATCTTTTCCATCTTTCCAACTTACTCTTCCATTAAGTTTTTATAAGGTTAAGATGCAGGAATTACTACTTCTTAAAGTAAAAGCCTTGATCCTTACTCTAGACAAAAATAAAAGTAAATAAGAAATATCTTGTTAAAAATTTACTTCCATATACATTAAGGTCCTTCAGGGAACCAGAAAGAAAATTTAAAGGTTCCTTGCTTACTTAAGCAGACATGTAAAAACAACTTTCAGCTATGTATCTTAAAAGGAAGGGTGTTTTCCATTCATCAGTTCTCTGCCTTCATTCGTATGTGAAAAACATGAGAAAACATGGCTTTGTTTACATTTTTGCCTCAGAAGCTACAGAAAGGAGTGGGTTTGGGTTTTTTTTAAGGCATCCTGTGTGTTACTAATGTGGTTATTTCATAACCTTGGCAGTACTGGGCATTATATACACATTACCTCCCTCTTGTAACAGCAATCCACCTGTAGTACACCAGCAGAGGGACTCCCTAAGGAAGTGCAAGTATTGAATACATCCTTACACCACCACCCTGGTCAGACAAAAACTTCCAAAGGCTGACTAAAGCTTGTTCTCCTCTCACAGCTGAACTCCCCTTGGACTGGAGTTGTGCTTCTCTTACTCAGTTGTAATAAGGGCTAGGTAAAGATGTGGTTCAGCAAATACCTGAAGCTGTGTATCAAGCTCATTATATACTGAATATTACATATATTAACAGGAGGATCCTGCAATCTAAAACATCATGCCCCAGGCCAAAGGTTGGGCCAATCAATCTACAGCTCTTTCAGCAAGAGAGGAAATCAGACTTACTTGATCAGCAATGGAGAAAATACATCTACACCTTCCAGTCCTTCACTGTCTGAGAGTAGCAAGGCAGTGTAGGCCCAGCTGAAAGAAGTTGTTTTTTAAAAGTAAATTCTAAAAGCACATCCCTCCTAGTTACTGCCATGCCTCTCTTCCCCAGTGTTTCCCAACAAATTTCTGTAGGAAGTGTTACTGCCTTCATTCTTGCAACAAAGCTTGTGCTGAAGAGCGTGGTCTAGGACAGAATGATTAGTTCAGTGACTGCTGCACAAAGTTGGGGTACAACTGGAGTTATGAGTTTAAAATTCACCAGTAAATTCAACAAGCAGCCCTCTTTACGTTTTTGAAAGGAGTAAACAGAACCACAATGGTAACAACAGTTAAATCCCTCAGTGCTTGCTTCATTCTTAACCTGAAAAAGTGAAGATTGCCTCTTTGAAATCCTGAGTATGTTTCTGAATGAGAAAGTATTTAGATGGAAAAAAAGAAAAACCAAAAAGCCTTCAGCATGACCTCTACAAACAAAAGCTGCAAATTCAGTTTATGGCCCCTTTTTGTTTGCTGCTTGCCACATCCTGTTCATCATTCTACTGCTGACTACAGCTGGCTCTGTAAGAACAACACTTCATTTAATGCCATTGCAACAGGTTTAAATACATAAATATAATTTAGAAAGCAAGTGAAAAGACAAAACATTTATTTTAATTAGGGTTTTATACATAGCATGCATCTGAAAACAAACTCTTTATCGTGTAACTATCATCTGGTTTCCGCACCAAGGGTGTACAATCTCAGACACAATGAATGGGTACCATCACCTACACTACTGTATACAGAGATATAAAAATATACACAACAGTTCAATTTTACAGAGCAACAGAGCTGCGTGAATACTGTGCACACTGCACTCTCCGAGTCTGGACAGCTGAACATCCAGGCTGCAAAGGCAACAGGAACACTGCGGAGATCGTAACCGGGCTCAGAAGAAACAGCATCAGAACTCTGACACAGTGTAAAAATATAAGGCAGAAGCCACTTTCTTCTGAATTGTAGGGAAGAGCAGAGCACACTGAGACTCTCCATTCTTGCTTTTAAAAGTAGTTCCAGCAAGGAGTTGTACATGCAAAACATCAACAGTGCAACAACAAAAGAATACTGAACAGTAGCTCAATCGTACAAACTTAAAAAAACGTAACACGTACTTTATGCATCTCCTCACAAAATATCTAGGATTTGTCAGTGCATTAGTGTTAAAGTGGCATTAAAAAAACTTCTGCTATTATAACAGATGCAGAATTATTTTGGAAATGCATAGCATCTACATTTTTATTGTCTTTGTAATTATTCAGTTGGCATAGGCACCATTCTAGTCACACCAGCATTAAGAAGAATTCATGGTGGAAACAGCCATTCTTAACAGTTCATACACAGGTATTCTTGACTGCTTGTCTTGATTTTGATTTCAACAAATAAATGCTTTTTAAAATTCAAAAATATACCCTATGATTATGAAAAGAACTATATACAACATACCTAAGACACAGGGTTAGCTGGCTGCCATACGTGTAACACACAAGAGAAAACATTCAAGTTTGACAGATATTTTTTCTTTTTGAGATGAAAGGCCTTTGGGTTGGAAGCATATCAGAGACAACAGTGCAGTAGGCTGAGAATTCCTTTAGCTCAGTTCAGAACTAAGGCATTGTATGATAAAATATACATTTATATTTGGTGCAATGTTACTGTCAATTTTAGAATCTAGATCACATCAAATGCTGTAATTTGTCACTCTAGTAAACGCACATACCCATCTTCTATCACAAACGCAAACCTTTGTGGGGAAAAAAATTATCAAACACTAAACCTATTTTTTTTTTCTAATTTGACATTGAGGAAAAACTGCTAAGCCAAACAAACTCTAGAATCCCCCCAAAAACCCTGTGGTAGGACTTGACATCCTCCTAGTCTTTACTTGCCAAAAATTAAACATATTATTGAACTTCACTAAAAAGAAATTAAGATTTTAAACTGCTACTTCAAATTACTTTTTGCTTCTTAAATTTTCCAATTATCCACTGACTCTATGCTTGCTGTCCCCTCTGATTATCTCCCAGTGTTGCCCTTCTCCTGTCATTCCTATATGGCTGCCCTCTAAAGTTTCTCTGATACTGGTAGCCGTCATCTCTGCTTCTGCTGGGTGGTCCTTTCCAGGCCTCCTCGTTTCTTTGGAACTGGTATCCTCCCCTGCTGGAATACCCCCTATCAGGTCTAGGCCTCCTGCCTCCTCCGTAAGTCTGGTTATAGAACTGCTTGGATCTGCCACTCCTCAGCATGTCAGAAACCTCACTGTCATCTTCAGAGCTCTCTTCCCTTGTTCTCTGGGCCCTGCTTTCTGTCTGCACGTTCCCAGCACCCTTGGACTCTTTTCCTTTAGCAGGCTTCTCCTTCCGGCCGGGAGTGCTGGCTTTCAGTTCGTTTTTAGGAGGTTCTGCCAGCAGTGGCTGCGTGCTGGGCCCTGCTGTCGGCCTCTCCAGGCCCTGTGTCTGTGGAGGGCGATGTTGCTGCCCAGCTGTTTTCTGCTTAAGAGCAGCTGAAGGACAGGTTTGTTCCAGCTGGGGTGCCCTTGCTGAAGTGTCCTTCGGGGTCCCTGCAGCAGCCACTGGGAATGGGACGGTGTTGGAGCTGCTGCTGCTGCTGCTGTTGGTCTTCTGCAGCTGCTCTGCACAGTTCACTCCAGGAACTGGAGGGCTGCATTCTTTGCCCACATACATGTTGGCAGAGGTGCCAGCTGCTGCCTCTTTGTCCTCAGGTGACAAGACAACATTAGGTCTTGCTACTGAATTCTCAATGAAACCCTGAACTGGGTACCCATACCAAAAGTGAGGAAAGAAAGGAGGTGCTATTGGAACAGCTCCTAGAAAGTGATTGTGTCCAAAGGGCGGCTGCGGGAACATATTTTTCCCTCTTAGAGACTCCTCATAGTTCACATGAAGAGCCTGCGCTGGATTCTCCGGTTCGACACAGACCTGTCCTTGACTTTCTGACACCTGAGCTGAAGGGATGATCAGAGGCAGTGATGGAGATCTGTCAACCTGTGGAATCTGACCGTTGGACCTGGCCTCGGTCTGAACAGCAAAGTGCCTGTTTGGTCGTGCAGTTTCATTTTCGTTCTGAGTCGGAGCAGCCTCCTGGAACCAGGGGTTGTGCGGATACACAGGAAGGGACACGTTTGGGTACATTCTACAAGCAGCTAAATAGGCCTGGTGTAGGGGGTACAGGTAAGAATGGGGTGCCCACATGGGACAACTGTATGCCTGCAAGACAGCAGGGAAAAGAAAATATAAAAGTCAGTTATTTGGTCTTTGGAACGTTCAGAGAGACATAAAAGCACACCAGTCATTTACCATTTTGAAACAGTTAATTATAGGAGATAAAAGTTAATTTTCTTTACATTGACTGCCCTCAATTCTAAATCCTACAACTCTAGGATGGTGCTCTTGTTTTTTGTTTTCCTTCCAAATGCAGTTGAAATGGGCAACAGTTATGACCAGCAAGAAAACATAGTAGTAGTTTCTATACAGTTAAACACACAATGCTATTAAGCTCTAGCTATGTGTTTGAAGAGAAACATTTCAAACTAATTTTCCAGAATCACACTTACTAATAAGCCATTTCTTCTACTAGAGCTCACTTTGCAAAGACTACAACACCGAAGTTGTCCACCTCAGGTGGCAACCCCTTCCCTTTTCTCTACTTCCACGTTAATGAACTGGACTCTGTAGGAACAGGCCTTGGAGCAAACCATCCTGAAGAGCCTAGCCAGACCTCTTCTCCATGAGGCCCTTCCCTCTCAGTGTGCAGCTGGAAGGGTGTGAGCAGGGCAGGGTCTGGAGTAGAGCTGCAGACAGACAATGCAGAAGGTATTTTCCCGGGCCTGCTGTACCCTGTGACACCACCGGAGCAGCACAGCCACTAGAACGTGGGCTGGGACCAGCAGATGGTGCTGAAGCGCCAGAACGACAGGCTAGATCCTAACTAATCCAAAGTACCAGTAAGGAGAGTCCCAAACATGTCAGCTTATGAAACTCATGCTGTTTAAATACATTGTGGTGACACTTGCTAATTAATGACTTACAGATTTTCTATTAAGCAAAGAGACTTACAGGCAGAGGTATCAAATTTACATTGGAAACTATGCTGAATATTCCCTCTTTCCAAGCATATTGTTGCTATAGCCAAAGTCCCATGAAATTAACCCAACAGCCCTCAGCACCTTGCCCAAAGTCGTTTGCCTGACACAAGGGTAAAAAGGTAAAAAAGGAACGTTTTTATGTGCAGAAGGGAGAAAGAAAGCAAACAACTAGTCCTTCCCAAGCAGTGGAAAATGCTGGGATTTAGCTAAACCTCTTCCCCAACCAAACACACAGATTTGCACTACATTTACACATACACACTAATTTCTGTAAAAGTAAAAAACTGTTGTCATTAACCTGAGACATGAAGGTTACTTAAGGGAGTATCCCCAGGGAAAGATTTTGGGATCTGTACTGCAGTGGCTTTGCCAATACACAGCCAGGATTGAAGTCTGAGGACTATTTTCTCGTTCCCTATGCACTGCATCCAAAAGAAGCATCTTCACACAATTTATCTGTGACTTTGTAAAGCACAATTTGCTGACTGTGCAGCCACAGTTGGAAGCCAATAGTTCTCACTATGCTGTTGACATGAATTTGATTTCTGCTGACTTGAACTGCACTGTGGACAACTGCTGGAATCCCAGTTAACAGCACACAAAGTAAGAAAGTATTTCAAACAGAAAGATGGACTTGAAATGCACAGCTGCAGCAACAAAACTTCCACGCTCCAAGTTCCAACAACTATTTACAAGCAATTTTTGTAACAAACATGAAAAAAAAAGTTTGAAGAGTTACCTTCACACCAAGATTGAAGAAAAATCTAAGAATATTCTTGTCTAGAAAAAAAAAACAACAAAAATATTTATGAAGACCAAAAATACTTCATTTGATACAAAAGCTGCATAAAGTTCCGTTTCAGTAGAGAACACTGGTGTTAAGTTACTGCTTGCATGTCTTCAGTTGATTAGTTGGTGGGTTTTTTGCCACAGTAAGATATCTAGAACATAACAGCAGCCTAAATTTCATTTTTAACAGTCTGAAAACTTCTAGTTTTTAAAGAAACAGTTCACTAAACAAACACCACTGTGCAGTCAGACATGAGATGTTCTTTATGGGCATACCTTGCATTCATAGTATGCCAAAACCTGTATTTTCCCAGGCCAGTAAGGAAATGCTCAACAGCTTCCAAGGTTTTAAATGACATGAGCAAACCTATTATTCTGACAGGAAGCAGTTCTCCAAGGATAATTCTTTACATGCACAAAACCTCAAATTATGGTGGGGCAAGCTAAGAACCACAAAATGATCCTACCAGATTTCCAGGTGTGACCACTTGAAACAGTTACAATGTTGGCAGTGCAAACTGAAGAGTTACAACTCTATTCAATATTGCCTCCCACATCTTAAATCACAGAATGACAACTACTGGATCTTTTGACAAAGAATGACAACAGGACCAAAAAAAGTTGTGTTTACCTGCATTTTAAGAAAAGAAGACCTATCAGGGAAAATGGTGTAAAATCCAGACTTCTCACCTTTAGGTAAATCTTCCCCAGTACTGCACAGGGAGTAAGGAGGTGCAACGGCTCTTTCTCCCTTTTCATTAAAAGGGAATCCAGGGTATAGCGGATCCTGGTAGGGATTCAGAGTCTGAGGCAAAGGCATTAAAGGCTGGTTAACTGCTTGTAGCCACACAGGAACTCCAGCAACTGAAGCAGATGTTACCTGAGCCTGTGATACAATAGAGTCAGGTCCCGTTGCTGGTCCTGGCATCAGTGAAGAAGCAGGTATTTGGGTTGGAATACCTAGAGGGAAAAAACCCCAACATACATATATATATATAAATATAACAGGTATCAATGCATATCTATATATAAGTATATACAGATAGATAATCACGAACCAAAAGCCATCAGAAAAGCAGGATTCAAAATGCAGAGAACAGTTTTCAGAAAGAATTAAACAGGTAAGCTAAGCTTTTCAGAAACAGCTAAACTGATCCCATATTTCTTTTTAAAACTATGAATGCCAGAAGGAAATAGGAAGGAGAAAAAATGGAGGAACTGAAACTTTTATGTGAATCCCTGAAGTTCTCATTCTGACAAGTCATTTACAGTCAACTCTGAATCTGAGCTCAGATGAACTGGGCTACACATCTTTTGTCACTGACACAGTCAAGTGTGACAAGACTGTGACTGTCTCATGAGAACAAAGCAGGCTGATCTGAAAGCTGGTTCTTGTAGAGAAACAGCAGTGTGAGAGAAAATGCAGCACCTGATCTAATGAGCAATATTGATTCCAAGCCAACTCCACAGACCAGAAGATATGCACAGCACACAAAAACCCACTACACTGGCTTTGCTGCTCAGGTCCAAATGGATCTCATTAGTTCCAGACATACAAGCCCCAAGCTGAGTCCTCAGTCAACCAAGGAGCTTCTCATTACACGGGACACAGAGCACAAACACCTATCAGGTTTCAACATGCTGACAATGTGTTCTACCTTAAGCAGATCCTCAAAACTCAATGCTATCCCACTCAAGAGGAAAAATGGCAAATTGAGTACACAACCCTCTTATACTTTCAGGTTGCTCTATACCTTAAAGCAAACTGTACATACAGGCAATCAAAGATCTGCTAGAACTCTCACTAGCTTTCAGCAGTGAGAAGCTACTTTCCTATGAATGCCTGCCTTTGGAAAGTGAAATTATACGAGACAGTGTACCCTGGGGGAATCTTAGTAAGAGAGTTGAAGTATTTTCCAGGGTTAGTAATTTCTGATTAATGCTAATATTTCTGCAAACCTGCTGGTCCATAGGTTGCTGGCTCACTTGGCCAAGCTGGCACAATGGCTGGTACAGAAGGCACTGCTGGAGGTAAATGCACCTCGGAGAAGACTGGAGAGGGTGTCGGAGTTACGCTCGGCAAGCACTCGGTCAGGTTCTGTAAAAACAAACAAATCTAAATCCCACCATGCTTGGTGACCCTGATGACTCTGTCTTACTCAGACTACCACCATCCCCACAGGGAAGTACTAAGTAGGAACATAGCCAAAGAGACCTGAGCTACATCACTGTGTGGAGAGCTCTGCCCTGAGCTCTATCCAGCCATGCCTGTACCACAGAGCCATCAGTGCTGGAACCACCCCCACAAGCTTTAAATTTAAGTACGTCCAACCCAAAAGAAAAGCCACCCTCACAAGCAATTACCAATAACCTTGGAGAAACCTGAAAAGGCAAAGCTAAAGAATTTAAAGGAAAAAGCACCAGTTACCTTGGTAGAAAGATATGAAATAACCCCTCTCTCAGAAAAAAATAGATATACTTTTACTTTTCTATCAAGGGTTGTCCTTTTACACTCTTTATGTTGGACATAACAGATTCCTAACTGTAAATATGCAATTTTAGCATTATCACTATAGAAATGACTGTGTAATTAAAAGCCAGTATTGTAATACATACGTGGCTGTGATGAAGCTCCCCTTTGTCTGAAGTCTCCTGACTGGAAAACTTTGAAATCAAACAAACATTTCTTACTTGCTCAGCAAGAATCGGAGAATCTGTTTTGACTTGTTCCAAAGGAGATGAAGCTTTTGGATAACTCTCATCTTGACTATTCTTCTAAAGCAAAGTTAGAAACAACAGACACAGCTAGTCTAATAGTAAGATTAACTTTGCAAAGAGTTATTAAAAAACAGTAAACCACACTCCATACAGAGTGGGCTAAGCACCCATCATTATTATACTAGTGTAACATTTTGCTCATTGAAAGGACAGCAAAGGTTAAAAGCCAACAAGAGGCCACAAATCTTCACTGAACTTCAGAGCTCATGGTCTGTTAGCACAGTAGCTATTAGCAAACATCAAATCTTCTGTGGTCCCATTACACTGAAAGTACAGACTGTACTAAGCAATTACAAATCCAGATTCGTAAGTGCTCTCGATAGCCCAGGTTTGAGGACTCCCATTGCAGAGAAAGACTATAAGTATGGGTTACAGGGCTGAGGAAAGCTGACAGAAATACAAGCCTCCAGCCTTAGGAGTATTTCACTAAAAGCTGTAAAGCAGCAGCAGCAATCACAGCTCTAAAGGCAGCTATTGCTCTGCTAATCATGTATCAGAGAAGCAATAACATTAAAAAAAATTTTGGTCTTTTCTTTAAGATTACCTCAGATGAATTTGGCTCAAGCTTCTGACTTAAGTGGATCTGCCTGGAATTTGACTCTGCAACACCAAGACATAACCTAGTAAATGAACCATTACACCACTTATGGCTATCACAACTTAAGCCAGTTAATTTGTCTTTCCAAAATTAAACTTTCAAAACCAAACCTATACCTCGGTTATATTACCTCAGAAAACTTAAATTTCTATTTTTACCAAAGATCAAAGCATCCTAAAACAAACAGTTGTTCGGGCAGTAACAGAGCAGCTACTTCAACCTGGGTTCTCCAAGCTCTACAGGAGTTCTTTACTGATGTTTGGTAACCATTTCAGTGATGCTTGGGGAAAGCAGGAATGAAATGCAGCTGTCCCTTTACACATACTCATCCTAAATTGCTCCTAATAAAACAGAAGTTTGTACTTTGCTTAAAGTGAAAGTGTTCTGATCTGCATTTTCATTTTCAAGTGTTAAGATAACAGAAGCTCAAAGTCTTGTCTACTTTTGACTGCATTAAAAAAACAGTTTAGAATGTTTCAGTGGATAAAAAGATCTAAAAAAGTTTTCAGAATGCTGCACAAAGTTTAATTTCTCAAGCACCAGCAAACACTTTGGTGGGGAAGTGTTAAAAAACAGTCAGGATATAAAAATATCTGAACAAGTTCTTCATGTTCTGGCTTATATTCAGACCTGGCTACCACTGCTTGTCAATCAAACTCATGCCCAGAAGATTATCAATAGTAGATACCGACTTTTTAAAAGCTTGTTATATACTCTGTCACAACTAGACAACAGTATAAATGGAAACAGTATTGATTTTGAGAATTACTGCCAATTCCCCGAGCAGCAATAGGAAACACTCAGAAGGAAGTACACGTGATTCCCATAGGATTGTTAACCTAGTTTCACAAGAGGCAACGCAATCCAGAGCGTCACAAAAAGCAGAGAAAGCTGGACATGCCATGCCCTTCGGCCAAATCCATCATGACACTGGAGTCTTTACTTTCTCTCCAGCTTTCTCTACATAAATGTTCCTTTGGCATTGCTGATGAAACAGGTTTGCAAAGGAAACAATTTTTTAGACGTTTGGAGAATTAAAAATAGCTAAGGTGGGCCCTTGTGAGACCACTCAAGAAAGGATTCCATCTTGTAAGAGGGACTAAGGAGCACACATACCATAAACAGACAACAGCAATGCCTCTGCTGTTGCCAGAGATAAGGGAACAAAACAAAAAAAAATTTTTTTTCAAATGGAGGGAAGGAGCAGCTTCTATGAGGAGACTAAGAGTCTGAGTTTTATTTAGTCAGGAAAAAAAACAGTGGAAGAAGCCAAGATCAAATTTGGGTTTTAGTTACGGCAAAGCTGACAGGACAAAAAGTTTTAAAAATACTAATTAAAAAATACTACCAACCACTATCAATTGCAATTAGCAAAGATTTACTAACTACCCCCTGACACCTACAGCTTTCATCTATTACTGTCATGTTCCACGTCCTCACAGAAGAGGAAAAGCTTTGAGTCCCTGAAGAGAAGCTAAATAATGGTGTAACTGACTGGGGGGAGGGGGAAAACCCAAACAGAATTTTGACCATGTGACAGATCTTTCTACTATAAACAGGTTTGTTTTTCCAACTCTTCTGTACACCATCTTCTCCCCTTCCTGTACCATGGTATGCTAATTCTTAACCATGCCACACTGAATACTTTTACCTGTTTTTCTCATAAATGACTCTTAATGCTCCTCCCACTGCCACTTTCTGCCACACACTCTAGAATTTCAAAAGGATCTAATTTAGGGTAGCTCTGATAAGTATTTTAGTTTCTCCCATTCCTCTTCCCATTTACTACAAAAATCCCAACCAGGAGTCTGCTCTCTCACATTCACAAAGCAGGAAAATGTACTTTCTTCACAAACCACACCCTTGCTACCTCCAGCCCAGCTTAGTTTGGTACTGCTACTTAGGATAACTTTCCCCTCATTGCCTAAACAGATACCCCATTTTGAATAAATTCTGGGGCTGGTAACAAAACCAAGCAAACAAAAAAAAAAAAGCCATGATCTAAACCCATTTAGTTTTACCTTTCTCCTTCTGCTCTTCCACCTCTGCTGTCCACTTGCTGTTTCTTCTTTCATTATTTGAGAACTTTTTCTGGTTTACATTATCCACAGTCTGTGTAGCAGCCTGACAGACTGACTGATTCTAAAGACGTTGACAAAAGCAGAAATACCACTTTATGTAATCAGTCCAATGACACTTTGCCATCATCTGCTATGACTCTATTATGCCCTCATGACAAATAATATTTATGTCCGTGATAGGCAGAAATGGGAGGGTGGGGATGGGGTGAGGTCTGGCTCAGTATCCTGCAGATTCATCCACTCTTTCTCATTCATTGCTGCTACATTTTGCCAAGTGCCCTTTAAGAGCTTTCATGTCACTAGCTGATGTGCCAAAATCTGCTTCGCTCAGGCAATAAATCACACCCTCCTCCTGCAGGTGTGCAAATACAGCAAACTGTTACTGCTCAGAGGGAGAGAGCAACCTCTGTCCCTTAGGCTTCAGTCTTGCACCTACTCATTCTTTCCAGCCTTGTTCTTGTTTCTTTTTGCCCTAGGATTAAACCCAAAAAGCCCCACACATCTCTAGAACAAACCTATGCGAAGACTAGCTCCTTATCCACTGGATCTGCTTACTTCCCTGGACGTACTGAGACTTCCACTCACTTCCATTAAAATTGCACCAATAGAATGATCTCTCCAAAATCCTACAGCTACAGATGCTCACATGTCTCCCATACTTACACACCTTAAAGCACTGTGTGTGGTGGATGTTCAATTATTCCCAGGATAAACTATTATGTGTATTTTCTTACCTTTAACATATAAAGCATTGGAGACATCTGTATTTCTAATTACAAAGTGAGTGCAAAGTAAATTTTTGAACCGCAGTGTGATTCAAGGACTGCAAACCAATCGCTAATGAAAGGTTCACAGACATGGAAAGTGCACTATTAATTACAATGAACACAGCATACATTGCAAAGAGCAGGAAAAGCTTGTTCATCCCGCTGCTGGATCTCATAAAGGGAACGAGACTCCTCTATGGCCTGCTTCTCCCTGCGCTCCTCCGGAGACAGCCCAAAGTAGCTACAGTCCCTGCTGCCATGGCTCAGCTCCTCACTTCGCTCACGCTCGGCTTTTCTGCGCAGGGAGAAAGGAAGCGGGATCACTTGGACTAAGAAATTCAGGATCAAACACAATACAAACTCATGGGTTAGGAGGAAGAAAGCAGATGCAATGATGGAAATTAATTCCAAAGGAATCAAAAAATCACTACCAACAAATGCAGGCAAAATGCTGTTCTCCTACTCCTTTCAAGTGGTAAGTCAGAACATGAAGCAGTACCCTATGACAGGTTTAGCAAAAGCTGAGGGAACATCTTAGCCATGCCCAAGAAGCACTTGCAACATTATTTCAGCCCCAACAAAAAAGAAAAACAACAACTGCAACAAAAACCCACACCAACATCCATTTTCCAAGAAAAAAATGAGGCTTTGTAGGCAGTTGCTGCCATGCAAGAAAAAGAAATCATTGTTTTTCCTGTAATTGTGTGTATTCTTAAGGACTTGGGACACTTCTTAAGAATTCAATGGCAACGTATTTCAAAAGAATATGCTGGAAGCATCTGAAGTAGGCACCTGGGCTTCCAGGAGCTCAGTCAGAGTTCAAGCCAAGGAAGATGCTGTTTGCAGTTTTACCTTACAGACTGGGAAGGATTCCTGCCTGGAGCTTTTTGCTCAGTTGAGGTCTGATGAGGTTGGGGCCCAGAACACAAGAACTGGTGCTGCCTGGTTCCCACAGTATGCTGAAGTCGAGGAGGTAGTGCTGACTGGGGTTTGATTGACTTGCTCTGATTCTTTGGCCCTTTGCACTCTGCATCTGTGGTAACAACGTGAAAACAGGTAAGACTTTCATTTTAATCATTTTTTAAGCTCTTTGGGACAAAACATCCGACAAAGAAGATTCTGCCACACAAAGACAGGTACAGTCCTACCAGGCTGAGCATTCTGCCCCCATGTTGGGTAAAACTTTTTTATCTTCTTCCCTGGCACAGTGTTCCAGCCCTCCATAGGAGAGGTCTGTGGAAGAGGTTTAAGGCTCTTCAGTGAGACAGCATGCCTACAAAACAAGGAATTACGGAGGGAATAATATCTTAAAAGACCAGACTGGGGCTTGCATAAATTAACAGCACATATTCACTAATACTGACAGATCTTTCCATTTTTGAGAACACTGCATTCAAAGTCCTTTGCCTTTATGGTTACACTCAAGCAATGTGTAGAACAGCAAACCCGTTTTTTTTTTTTTCCTTTTTACATAAAACTGGTAAGTTGACACAAACTTATCCAGTAAAGAATGATCAGCCATTTGTGAAGTGCCTATTGTAACGTCTTCAGGGCAGACAGAAAAAGAGAATGATCACAAAAAGCAATATACTTAGATAAATTTATTACCAACAACCACTAGGTGCCAAGATTGAAAGATGTTACATTGATGGTGTATATCCCAGAACAATTACTGCCTTTTTAATTGAGGATGCTGTAGGATGGTCCAAGCAATTGTTTATATCATTTGAAAGGCAGACATTCAAACAGGTTCAAATCCAATTTAAAAAGGGTTCAAACTGCAAGATAATCTTCAGATCTTGCAATATTTTCTTTTTTTAATGGAGATCAAATTAGATTAATGGGCATCTTTCTCATTTACCTTGATACAAAGTGTTTCCTCTTCCCAAACTGCAATCAACGTGGGGGTTTTTTGACCCAGAAGTCACAGGACTTACAGCAGAGCTCCAGATACCTCAAACTGCTCTCTCCCTGCCACCTCCCCACCAAAAAACCCCAACAAACAAAAAACCCCACCCCACACAACCAAAACCATCAAATCTGCAACCCACAACAACTTTAAACGATTTTTTGTCTCAGGTAGGGCAATGATGATGCTGATCTAAACAGCAACTTGGCACTCTCTGGATGAAATCAGGCAGAGCTACTCAACCAACAGAGGAGCTCGGTGCTTTAATGGACCTTTCAATATGAAAAGCTTGTCACAAATCTAGCATCTAATTATTAAGTACAAGCAACACCTTATTAGCCTGGTGTCAATCTGTTTAGGATTGAATCTCATGCAAAAAGAATAAAATTAAAATACTACTAGTGTAGTTACTGTTCTACTCTCCAAGTAATACCCAGACTACTTAGCACTACAGAAAAAAGTATTAAGTGATAATCAATTTTTTCCTTTTTTTATTAGGATGCTGTTTTCTTAACGAATTTGTGGTACTACTGCCCCAAGTAAAGAAAAAGATACATTTCAAGGGCTGAAGTTAACTCTGAACCAAAGTAATGCTTTGTTCAGTTTGGTGCTCCCTTCCAAAAGAGATTAAGCACTTACTTTGCTCCAAGCTCTTCTACAAATACAACAACTGGCCCATTCTCTGAATAAACTTCTTGAATATGGGCATTATAAAACTTCCCATTATGGTCTAAGCGCACCTGTAAGGAAAAAGAATAAGAAAAAGAAAGTGCATTAGCTCCAAAGATGACAGTGAGAGGAGGTAACTCTTTAAAATATCAACATTGTTAGAAACAGAACTTTTCCTCTGGGCAGCAGAAGACCTGAGAGATACACATCACAATTCAGTAAATTAATCAAAAGCCAATCCTCAATCCCTATTGCTTCTTCAAAAAGAAATAAAAATACTATTAAAACAAACACACAGCACTAAACAAACAGCTTGCTCAAGAACACTACTTAATGAACTATGCTTTTCAAAACCACATGAGAAAGTTAAAAGCAATCAGTGCAGCCAGGCTTTTCAACTTTTCTGAAAACACTCTCTCACAATAAAATTCAAAGCTTTTCCATATTAAAATCCCCTTCACTTCAGTGAAATTTAGACTCATTATGAACACCAATTACTTTGGCAGTTATTCTTCAGAAGGTCTTTTTAATTTATAAAACAACCAAAATAAGTTCTTTAGACATGACCATCATGTTACTTGTCTGACTGACATTCTAAGTTCTTAAAATTCTTCTGCTGAAAAAAAAAAAAACCTCTTAATGTTCCACTACAGTATTTGGCTTTACAGTTGTATTAATTTGATCAACTCTAATTGTCACTATTTACTTCATGTTTTCTTCCCATGTTTTTATCCCATAGATTTACTGTCTTGCCACATACATATGCAATTTCACAGAGAGAATATGTTAATTACCAGAGTGTTTTCTGCTAGTAATACCTGTACCCTTCAATAAATACTACACAAGACAGCCTTAGGGTCTTAAATGCAAATTTTAAGCCTGTACTATTAAGCAATAAATAATCAAGTCAGCATCAGGTTGGTTTGGTTTGGGGGGGAAGGGGTTTGAGGGCTTTGTGTATTTTCTCATTAATATTGATCATTTTAATAGATGATCAAATGTCCGAGAAAGAAACATGTTTAGCCAAGTACCATCAGTTTCATTAACACGCTTAAGGCAACTAATCTACAATTTGAGAATTTAATGGCAAACCTTGCTTCTTCTTAAGCAGCAATACTTAATACAAATCTTAATAGAATTTAAAGACCAACTCCGTAACACACTTGCAACACCCTAAGAGGAAGAATCGCCCAAGACTTCAGGATCTGCAGTAACTAAAGCAAGCTCTACTTCACTACTTGGAAGTACTGAGATTTCATCAAAGCCAATTTACAAAAAGGAATCACTATCTCCAGTGTCAAACATAAATACATGGATCTACAATTCCATGCTTAACATTGAGGCTCCCAGACACCTCATTACATGTACTCTTGCAGTTAACCTTGTGGGTATTTAATGTAGCAAATTTGCACTGATGAGTTGTAGGTATGCTGTAAGTCATGAATACTGCCAACAATTAAAGAAGAACTATATCCTCAGCTGAAGACATAAGCCAAGTGTATTTAGAAAGCAGCAATATCAAAATAGTTAACAAAGAGGGAAAACTAACATCTTGGGCAAAATGTTAACGTGTCTATAAACTACAATTCAATACTACTTACTTTACATTTATCTCCAATGGAGTATTGCATGCCAGCAGCAATAGAGAAATCTTGTTTTTGCTGATCTGTAAAAACAGAAGCAGTAATATACTGTTAGTTTAAATATAACTAAAGAGTTACTTTCTTGATGCAGAAAAATGCAAACCAGGTGTTCAGGCCCTAAATCTGCCCACTGACCCATGTGAGGAAAGCCAAACTAAACTCAAACTGCCACTTGCATCAGTTCTTCGGGAGGGCTTCACCTCACACAGCTTGCAAAAGCTGCAACTTTGAAGTATTCTGTTACTCACCCCATTTGGATTGGAGCCAAACGTCGTATTCAACATTTCTGTAAACCAAGGGATCGAGCGATCTCAGAACCTTTTTAGGCAACACCAACAGGTTGGGATTCCCATTGCTCTCAAGGTGCTGCATGGAACAGAACAAAGTGCTAAACGGTCAACTACACAGACATGTCCAGTTTTGCATTTTTCAATCCAGTGTTCAAGCCTTGTACTGAAATACAGAGAAGCTAAAGATACCTAGAGCATAAAGAACTTTGAAAAAAAAAAATTAAATGGTCTTCTTTTAACCATGCCAGAACAAAATTAAGAACGAAGCAGCACTGGAAGGGACACTGTTCACCTCTGAGCACATCAAAAACATACACTACTTTTCAAAGAAGAGGGTAGTTTTTAGGATATTACATGTTAAGAAAGTTATCAACTCAAGAGTCTCTCATGAACATTAAATAGTAAAAAATACAGCAGAATACAGGTTATTAGAAAGAAAATAAATCGCAACAGAAAAATACCTTGTTGCCAGAAAGAGACTTCATTCCGTTCATATCACTAACTGTTGTAGCTTTACTTCTGTAATAGGACAGAGGCAAGTTATGTTTTTATAATGAATTACAGTATTACTAAGGTGTGAAAATCAGGTAAGACACATCTAGAAGGGGATAAAAATACTGAAACTACCATTCTCTACACGTTTTCCTGACAATAAGCATCCCACAGAACATCTGCATCTCTTGAAGTGAAAAAGCTGTCTAAAATAAAAACTACGTTTTTAACTTTCTGTGATATAGAAATAAGATTTTAAGTGTAAGTACAAGTTTTAGGAAGTCTGTTTTATGTGCACTGACTTTGTTGTCACTTTGAAAAAAAAAAAAAGCAAGGGGTGGAAGGCAAGGGAAAGAAAAGTCCTCTTAAAATTTTTGCAACCACATTGCAAAAGTAGACATAAAAAAAACCTCAAAACCTACTCTGTTAGTTAACTTGCATCAGGCACTCTAATTTACTCTTATTTTCTACACCTGACATCACTGGAAAATACTTACCACAGAGGAAGTCCCAAGTATTTTTCCCTACAGCAATTGTAGGCAACTCTCAGCATTAACTTCTCCCAAAACTATTACACTTAATAACAACATAACTGAAAAGTTTATATTTATAAAATGAAAAGAATCTTCTGGAAAACTAGCTGACAAAACAAGCTGAAGTCAACTTTAAGACAAGCAAAAGATTTAGGACTTCATAAACACAGCAAAGGGTTTGTAATTTGTGTTAACTGGGTCAAAAGTCACATACACACATCAGCCCTTGCGTTATAGGACATATGGTTTAAATCAAAAACATTGAGTTTCACAGCCTCCAGTGAGCACATGACCTTATTTCGAAAGGTGCTGAGGAGGTTAGCAGGATATTTTCTTAGGAATCCCAAAGATACAGGGTAAGGCTACTGCTTCTGAATCCCAGGAAAGCTCCAAGAACAGAAAGGAATAAAGAAGATTTCCACTCGCTGACATTTAGCTACAATAATTGTTTCCTGAGGCAGAAATACTTTGTATTTTAATTGGCAACATTCCCTAGGATTTTTTTATCCAAACACAAAAATAAGCTAATCCCTTTCCCACAACGTCTTTTTTTTTTTTTTTTCTGTGATGTTTTCCATCATCTTCCTTTCTCTTGTTTTCAACCTGTGGGAGTAACCAGCTCCCAAGAGCTCAAAGAATTTTTTCTGCTACATGCCACACAGCTGAGCCCTAAGGAAGGACTGTAACAATCAGTGGGAGGAGGGAACATGATCCACTAATGCGGCATCACCTCCATGGTTTCAATGGAATTTCATACAAGCCAGAGTTAAGGACCCTACTAAGCAGAAGAAAACCCATCAATATGTGAGTGCAAAAATGGCACTGTGAAAGACTGACTCTGCAAAAAGAGTCAGGTCAAAATCTCAAAGCTTGCTAGAGCATCCAGCAAAAAGAATATAAACTCACTTCATAAAGATCAAGATCAAAATGGTGCAAGCTACATCTCTATGTCTCCATTAGCTTTACCTCAAGCAGGCATTCCAGCCCCCAAATGTGGAAGCCACACAAGTTGGATTAGATTCCTATAACTCTACTCAGCTGCAGAGCAAGCCAAGTCATTCTCACAGAGTCTACCATGCCAGACTGGCACAATGACAGTTCTCCCAGGGAACTCTGTTATTCTAAACAGGAAGAGGTACATGTTGCAATGGCAATAATCCATTATGTAAAGAAACTCAAGGCTGGACTGCAGGAAAAACAGAGGAACCAGAAGCATGTCCTTGGGTAAGTGAAGATTCCACGTTGCACTTTCACACTTCTAACCCTACCTCTTTGTGCTTCTTTTCTTAGTAATTTGTAAATTTTTCCAACCCTAGCTGTTGGATTCTACTACTCACCAGAAATTCAGAAAACTCATTTAACTTGTGTTCACAGGCATCTTGTGTTAACTTTTCAATCTCATTTACCTGTAGTTGTCATCTTCTGAATCTGAAGCAGACACTTCACTGCTCCCATTACTTTCCTCCGTCACACCAACAGCACTAAGTTCTGCCATGATTTTCTTTACATCCATATCAAACACTTTCTCATAGAGCAACTCATACAGCAGAGCTGGGGAAGAGGAGGAGAAAGTGGAAGAGCAAAATCAATTACCAGCTGAATCAGGTTTTGTTCCACCATTACAGAGGGTAATCATACAGTCATTGACAACTTAAAATGAAAACCAAGCTACTAAAATTGACTACAATAAACTTTCACACAGAGCCTTTTCCTGAAACCTAACACTGATAGCTTTAAGATTTTTGGTAAAAATATGCTTTTAACTAACAGCTTAATACTTACACTGGCACAGAGCAGCCTTTTCTGCATACTCTATAGGATACACAATATCATAGTGGTTTCCATTTGAGAAGCACAGCAATACCTATTAAAAAAACCACACAGATATTTTAGGCTTTGCATCTCGCTTGATTTTTCATAAGCACTACCTTTTAAATTCAATTTAAGGCACCCCTGTGCTTTGTTGTCTCTCAGCATCTCAATGTATCAATAAAACAATCAAAATGATTGGTGTCCTTTAAACCAAACAGAATTTGAACAAAAGTCAAAAAGAATTTAAGACAGGTTAGTGCCTGAAAATTTATTTTTACAGAATTTTATATTATATAGGAAGACATGCCTCACCCTAAATATATCCCATCTATTTAAAAAGAACTGTTACATGTATTAACAGCATAGCTGCCTTAAATACGTACAAAACAAACTGCTGAAATTGAATTCTCAGAACATTTCATTGTGCTGAATAATAAAACTCATATGCAACCACTTGCTGTTTATAAAGTAGTTTTACTTCAGCCTGTCACAGTAGCCATAATTTTATTTTTTTTTACCTTATCAGAAAAGCCATTTTCAGTTACACGCGAAGGAGAAGCATTTGGCTCCTGGTATATTATGAAATCTTTCCTGGGAAAGATTTAAAAAGGTAGCAGTTAAGAATTTATTTTAAAAGTAGCATCAATAAAAATTTGAGTACTGAAGTCAAATTCAAGGAACATACATATAACCACAGATAACACCTAGGGGTTTCTCTGCTATCATCAATCTCTATCATGATCTGAAACTTAAATATTTTCTCTCTCTCCCTTTCATCCATAATGTTCTCTTTCAGTTCTTTGCTTAACAACCTGTCACTTCCTTCAACTTCTTTCTCACACAGGCAAAAGTGTTATCAGTCTTGCAAAATAATTGAGTATATTCACAGTTTCTGGATTAAAAAAAAAAAAAAAGAAACTCTTTACAGCTAGTCAGAAAAAGCAATTCTGAGAGGAAAAGAAGACCCACCCACTTCAGGGAGCAAAAAAAAATTTACTAGATAACCAAATTATATTTGTGAGAGGTCTGAAGAGTGAAACTGAAATCAAATTTATTCATACTGAATTTCTATCCTATGCCTGGAAATTCTGAAACTTGCTTACTTATTCACTTGGAACAGAACAGGAAATTCTTACTTCTGCTTCCCTTAAGTCTGCCAGCATGCAGGAAAAGAAAGCAACTCTTTCCCCTTACCTCCACCACCATTCCTACCTTCCCTGAGACTCTAAACTGCCTTTTCAGTAGAAGCCTGTCTTCCCAAAACAAGCACTGCAATAACTACTCTTGTGTGTTCACCTGTACAGTGAAATACCACATAAGAGTTGCATCTGTGCCACAAAACCCTCCCGATGCTTTCAATGGGAATTAAAAACCCCACTATTATCAACCAGGATTTGTCTCTATTCATTTATCAGCTGTGGCCCTGGATACCAATGTGGCATGACTGCAAAATAAACTTCTCCTATTGAAGAGAATGTATTTCTCATGGCCAGAAATACAACAGATCATGACCATCCAGTTTCTGATGTGATTAAGCATGCAATTCTGCTGACTTTGACTTATATCCCTCTACAACCTGGCTCAGTGTAACCATCAGACCTTCTCACCAAGACTCTTGAGCCAAACCTTGCTCTGACTTTCAGCTCAGTCCTCCCCCATCCCTGCAGCCACGTAACTCTGGGCTGTCCCATTCACCTCACAAAAACCAGAGTGAATTCCATGCAATTTCCCGCACATAGCACTCAAAGTGCCTAAAGGTAATATTCAACTAGTTTGATTCTTTCCTCTTATCAGCTGTATCACCAATAGACAAAGCCATTAATTTACAGTAAACATTTTGAAATACTGAATTTTTAATGGCTTTACAAACAGCAGACAGTGAAGATGCTGTGGATTACTCACTCCCTTGCACAATAATTAGAAAGCAGTTATAAATATTTAGCACACTGTTTCTCACTACTTTGTGAAGAAAGATTTAGTATATAGGAAGTGAGTACAGCCCACAGCTTAGCAAGAGCGTTAGTACTAAAGCCTTAGTGAGAAATAGGAAGAAAAGCAATTTTAACACAAAAACCAGGATATTAAAATTAACAAAATATAAAGTGTATGATATTACCCACAAGTGGCTGGGCAGCTGAGATACATGGCATTACTGCAAACCTGTATACACATCCCAGATTAAACGTCATTTTCTAAACTCACTTTTCTATTTTTATTTAATCCCCTGACAGCTGCAATTTTCAAAGCATATTTATAATTTGACAGAGTACTATGGTATGGCATAACATAATTCCATCTTTGCTATTCCAACTGATTTACTAACAAATCAACAGAAATTATCCCAGTAAAACATATTGAAAGATTTTCTTACTTGTACATAAGAGAAAGGGCACTTATTTCTACTTGTCCAACCCATTCCTGTATTGAAAACAAAAGAAAACTTAGTTCAAACAAGCACACAATTATAACTCCTCATAAGCAGATCAAGAGATGCAAGAAATCGTTGTTGAAAATAAATATATGAACACTGAATCTGGAGTTCAGCAAGACATAAAAATACAATTCCCCCAATCATTTTACAGTAGAGAGTACATAGATAAAACTATATATTCACATAACTCAAAGACCTCCTAAGCTCAATCAAAAATACTTTTGAGGGAAAAAAAAATCCAATTAGCCATCAACTTCAAGAAAAGTACTGTTTTCTATTATAGATCAAGTTTAACATACCTGTGGATTTTCCAAACTTTTTAAATAATCTTCAAATGGCCCCTCTATGAACTGTATTAAAAAAACCAAAACAGCAGTAATTAGTCATTTTTAATAGTGCAGCATATGGAATCCCCAGTCTGTGACCCACTGTACCAGTGGGAACATACCACTGGAAATTGAAGACTCCCCTGCCCTCAAAAAGCTTTCAACCTAAGTATAAAGTGATGTTGAGATGAAGGAATGAACAGTCAGACACATTGGTTTGCCTTGCAAAAAATAACCACATCAATAGCTTTCAAAGTTATCAGACAAGCCAAAATAAACCAAAGGAAAAGCTCCAAAAAGAAATTCAGCAGCCAAATGGGGAATTTGGAAGAAAGCAAAGATGGTGTAATGTAGATGTTTATAGGCAATTCATCCCAGGCATGCAGAGCATCACTGAAGAGAAGACATGTGGACTTGAATTCAAATATCTCGTTAAATAAACAGCAATGGACAATCAGGGACAGGAGTCACACTTCTGCAGTAGGGAAGCAGTGGTAAGATCTAGTACAGCCAACTCAAAAAGCACTTTTTCCTCTGTTCTGTATCACTTCAAGCTGCTTTCACTTTCAGCAAAGGATGCAAACAATCAGGTTACACTTCAAGTGCCAGCCCAAGAAAGTGATCCTTCAGCTGGACTCACTAACACAATTGGAGAGGCCAAATTCACATTTGCCGAGAGCAGAGAAAAATGCTTCAGTAATTGACACATCTTAACTTCAAGGTGTTTCAGCCACAGTGGCCACAGAGAGACTACATTTAAAAATTGTTCCTTAGTCACAATCTGCTTGATTTACTTGAAATAAAGATCCACAGATGTCCAAACCAAGACAGAAATCCCTTAATGAACTTAAGCTGCAAGCTGGATGGCCTCTTTACCCACAGTGATTAAGAAACAAGATAATAAGGAGAACTGAGTGGAATAGTGAGATTAAAAGTTCTGCTTTAGCCATTTTGAAGTGAGAAGAACCAACAAGCCTGGCCCAAATTTCTAATTTAGATAGAAGCAATCGGGTGTGAAGTTAAAAAAGGTGCATCAGTAAAATATGATCACAGACAGCAGTGGTTTTTGTGTCAAAATTAAATGACCTGAAGATGTTGCACAGAGGAAGAAAAGAAGGGCACTGGGAAGTTCTCATAGGAAACTGAAGAGTTAGAGAATGAATGTAACACAGCAGCAATTCAAGATAACACTTTAAGAAAGGCTGAGGATGGAAATGAAGATGGTGGTTACACTCCTGAAATTTTGGTTATAACAGTATCACTGGAAAGAAAGACACCAATTCAAGCTGAAGTGATTACAACAGACAGAGAGAAAAGGAAGTTCAGAAAGCACCACCAGTACGTGTCAACAGAGCATAACTACTGAGGATGCAGCAAGTGAACAGCTGAACCAGGAGATATTGGAAAGAGGCATTTGTTGTTTATGCTGGTTGTGTGTTTGGGTTTTTCAAAGAGAGATAACAATGCTGTATTCCTGACAGAAAACACAAAGCATAGTGAGAGACAGAGTTAGCAAAGGAGATAATAGAGCTGAAGCGAGGTACCCGAGGGAGGAAGAACACTGGGAAATGACAACAAACATCAAACACCTCCTCTCACAAGAAACTTTTAAAAAGGAGACTTTTCAGAAGGACAGCAAAGATGGACAGATGAGAAGTCATACCTTGGGATAATGTCTGAAGGAAAAATACTAAAACCATACTAAAACCAGCTTGGGCTAACAAAGTAGGGATGGGAAACAACAATATGGGAAACAACATACACTTAGAGTCAAAAAGGGGACGGAATTTCAAAACACTACACAATGGAACAAGAGAACAGAAGTAGAGAAGCAGATATTGGAGTGAGCGGGGTAATTCTGGAAAGAAAGGGATTAAAAAGTCAGCAGTGAAAAAATAAAGTAAGAAGAGACATCCAGGAGCTGGTAAGTCCTGGATGGACTGGAAACAATTGGAAGTGGTCAAGTCAGAGCAGCACTGTCCCAAAGAGATCTGCTGTATTTTATATCATTAATTCCTGATAACTTCCACACTCAAGTGATCACTCACATTTGAGCACAGGATACTATGTCAGAAATTATAGCACAGAGACACCCCCTTATTCCTGCTTTCCTTCTCTTCCCTATGCCAGTGCGTATCTAAAACAGTCTTTTTATTTTGGATCTGGGTAAATTTACAACACAAAAAAAGCTGAGTAACAATCTTCTAGTAGCAAATCCTTACACGTACTCACTTCCCCTTTTGTCTATCGTGGAAATCAGGTAACAGTATATACACTAGAACCCATACAAATACAAACAGAAGCACCATTATTGATTAATGCTCTTTTAAAAGGAAGGGGAAAAAGGATTTTATGATGTTAACACTGATGGCATTGACCAAATATAGATCAATATCAAGCTTAGTTACAGATGTTTAGGGAAAAAAACCTACAGTGCCAATGCAGAATAAACTGCAGACCCTGAAACAAATTTCACTAATCTCATCAGTCAAATCCCTTATATACTGGAAAAACAATTAATTAGCACAACAAGAATATTTTCTGACTTTTATTAAAGTAGGCATAATACTAAACTAAAATCCAGATTTTAGTAGCTTTACTATAGACTATTTAAGTTTAAGTAAGTTTGCTTTTCTTTCTTCATGAGCATCAAAAACTTCTCCCACCCCACATCACTCCAGTCCAAGGAGTACACAGGTTTCTCCAGGTTTATGAAAATGAGTTACCACCACATATGAGCTAATTAATTTAAAGAGCATCAACTGGTATTTAGCTATGATGAATATTGCCACAAACACAGAGAGGTGCAGAATACACCAAAGTCGAAAGAATAAACTTTTTTTAAATGCTGACAAAGAAAAAAATACTTACTGCTTCAAATTTCTCCCTATTTTTCCGAAGATAGTCTACACAAGCCATCCTAACATCAATGTGCCGAGACTGAGAGTGCAACACCTACAAAGGGAGAAAGAGAACAAGGTGACATTGGATCTCAGGAGTTTTGATGACAGGCCACAAATAATTAATGACTGCTGTCTAAATACAGGCTTGCAAATACCCTAGTTTTATTTTTAAGAATATTTAATATGCATACTCATTCAGTAGCAACATCTTCAGGCAAGTCAAACCTCAATTACTTAATAAAAAATTAAGTAACTGCAGAATTCACAGATTTGCTAAATTCAAACCTTCAATTTCATGAGGATTTACTAAGCAAATGAACAGCATTTATTGTTGATCTTTAACTGCCTGCTTCGGAAAGGACTGCAGTTAATTGAAGTAAGTTATAGCAGGAGTGGATGAGGAAGTCAACTACCAACATGCACTCATTCAAATGAAATCCAACCAAGTCTCACAGTGCATGTTTACCTTCTCTTCATTTTAAGAGGCCTGTTGCCCAA
This sequence comes from Dicrurus megarhynchus, assembly GCA_013399195.1. Taxonomy (NCBI): domain Eukaryota; kingdom Metazoa; phylum Chordata; class Aves; order Passeriformes; family Dicruridae; genus Dicrurus; species Dicrurus megarhynchus. Next base: position 1,785,004 of record VXAD01006250.1, read on the forward strand.
ACACTCTTTTGGAAGCCACAAATTCAGTTCCCAATATGACACCTGCATTCTACCTCCTGTTCAAATCTCTACAGGACTATTACGTTCATCACAGACTCCAAGTTACCTCACTACAACATAGGGAAGTTCTAGACAATTTCAGTCACAGTATCTCTTGCAGTCCTTACACACCACCCTCAACATAAATCACTGCCAAATTCAGTTCAGTTTTTCTGAATGAAGAGTACACAAATTATACCACATTTGCAGAAAAACACTTAATAACTCTGAATTAAAGACTTTACTTTCTTAGAGGTCATTTCCAACCTACATGATTCTATAATAAGAATGGGATGTTAAAAATGTAATAGTTGACAAAAAGTTCTATCAATACTGGAGTGTGAGAGAAACCTTCTATGTATTAATTTAAAAGTCAGAATAGCAATATATATTACATATATATATTCCCTTGATATTAAAAAACCCCACCCACTTCCAATCAATAGTGTTTGCTCGCCTGAACTTATCAATTCAGTAGGGAAAGGATTTTTTTTTTTAAAGTGATCTGTGTATAATTAGCACAGGAATCTGGTTTCCCACAATCAGAAGCACCAGAGCTCCCACTGCTGTTTGCTTGTACTTAAGACAAGATGACGCTGTCGCTTTTTTCCTTTAACACTAACACTGAAATGGGGGAGGGGAATTCAACAGGAAGAAAACAAAATAAATTACTCACTTTCTCTAATTTTATAGTAAACTAATTAACAAAACTAAGAACATGGCTTTTCAGCTCTTTACACTAAATTCTGTTTCCCAGACAGTCTCATACCAAGCAGCTGTATTCCAATGTTGAGATCTTACACTGAAAAAAGCTCTCAGGAGGCGGTGGAAGGTCAAAACAGATAAGGATTTCTTGGTGGCAGGACGCAGCTGCACACACAGAACTTCTCTCACCTCGCAAGGTGGAAATTATTTTCATAAAGTCATGTTTTTCACTGGCACATGACTACATAACCTTAGCCTATACCTGTCTGCGTTTTAAAACTGATTACCACCCACTAATGAGATCCACTTCCCATGCTTTCGTGAGAAGGAGCTTTGTTTATGTAACTAGTTACCTGCTCGGCCACAGCCCTGAAAAGGCAGGACCCATCCTTGGCCACTTTCTTCCTGTACAAGCCCTGAGATCGCAGGTAGCGGTCCATGGACGTGTCCCCGGGGGCGTCCCCGCCGCTGCCGGGATGGCTCTGCTCCCCTCCGCCGGCCCTGCCCGCCGCATCCATGTTCACCGAGGAGAACGCCGCACCCCTCCTAGTCCCACATGGCGAGGAGAAGCCGCGGCGCAGCTCCGGGGCCGGGCGCAGGTGCAGCAGCCGGAGCAGGGGGCAGCGCTGGCCCGCCGGCAGCCGCAGGAGCAGCAGGAGCAGGAACAGGAGCGGCAGGAAGAGCAGCACCCGGCTTCACGTTGTCCACTCGCATGTGGGGAGCGCGGAGAAAAGCGGCAAAGTTTCCCTGCGCAGCCCGGACTCGCAGCTCCGTCACTGCCGCGGCTTCCCGGCTGCTGCGGAGGGCCGGGGGCAGCTCCGGCGGGTCCCGGTGCCGGGGGAAGCGGGCGCGTCCCGGGCGCGTAGCCGGCCTGCGGGCGGAAAACAAAAGGGAAAGGAAGGACACGTGCGGCCCGCCGGGAGGGAGGGAAGGAGGGGAGGGCGCAAACAGGAGCGTAACCTGGCGCTTATTTTCACTTTCAGCCCGGGCGCTGCTGGGAGCCGTAGTCCCGGAGGAGGAAGTGGCGGGAGGCGGACACAGCGCCTGGGGCCGTGCTGTCAGCCTTGCTCCCGGTCAGGATCATTCCATAGCTTCTTAGTTTTAGAACCAGCATGGCGGGGGGGGAGGGTGTGGTTGGTGAAAAACTCTACATAACCTGGTAGTGTGCGCTCGCAGCCCACAGAGCCAGATGTATCCTGGGCTGCATCCAAAGCAGCGTGGGCAGCAGGGCGAGGTGGGAGGGGATTCTCTCCCCCCTCTACTCCGCTCCGCTGAGACCCCACCTGGAACACTGTGTCCAGCTCTGGTGCTCCCAGCACAAGGAGGACATGGAACTGTTGGAGCAAGTCCAGAGGAGGCCACGAGGTTGATAAGGGGACTGGGGTACCTCCCCTACAAAGACGGGCTGAGAAAGTTTGGGCTGTTCAGCCTGGAGAAGAGAAGGCTGCATGGAAATCTTACAACAAACTACCAGTATCTGAAGGAGGTCTAAAAGGAAGCAGAAGATGGGACTCGGAACTGTAGTGACAGGACAAGAAATAACAGGTTCAAGCTCAGAGTGGAAATTTAGGTTAGATATTAGGAAGAAACTCTCCACTGTGAGGGTGGTGAGGCACTGGCACAGGCTGACCAGGGAGGTTGTGGATGTCCCATCCCTGGCAGTGTTCAAGGCCAGGCTGGATAAGGCCTTGGGCAACCTGGTCTAGTGGGAGGTGTTCCCACATAGGGCAGTGGGGTTGGGACGAGATGATCTTTAAGGTCCAATCCAACCCTTTCACATTCTATGATTTCGTCTGAAACCTAATCCACAGTATGTGGAATGTGTGCATTTAGTTAGGCTTTGTTTGGTTTGGGGTTTACCCCCCAACAGATGAGATTGTAAGATTATTTTTTAACTCCATCCACTTGCAGGAAAGAAGATGGAAATAAAACAGAGATAGTAAAAAGGGGCTTACTTATAAAGGGATTTTAAAAAGCCACAGCCACTCAATACTTTTAACGTATTACTTTTCTTGTATGCCACTCTTAGTTGTAAGAAGCCCAAACATTTGTACTGCAATTGCATTATTAAATTTTGCTTGGCATTATAAACAGGATTAAGAACGTTTTGATGCACAAAAATGTGTCAAGAAAGGATGCTCTTCAAACTTGTAAAGCATTTCTTTTTCTACTGTAGTTGTGCAACCTACCTGGGAGGAAGAGATACAAAGCTCTCAGTAGCACTAGCAACAAATAAGATGCTATTAGTTACTTCTTAGCCTAAATGAGCAAAATCAGATGCAGGAAAGAGAAGTGAAGACAGAAAGAACGGAAACCATGACTTTTACTTTCAGCTGATAGTAATAAGACCAGGGAGGGGGGTGATTTGAGTTGAGACCCCCTAAGTAATAATAACAAATAACTTATTTAATAAGCACAAGTTACAAGCCAGGCCAAGTCTAGTGCTCTACCAGCTCCTTACAAGCAGCATCAAACCATCTTTCCTAAGAGAAGCTCAGGTTTGCCAGAAAGGAATAGGAAACAAATGCCAGTTCCCGGGATCTCCGTAGACTAGGAGAACAGAAAGTGAAAGAAGTAAAAGCAAAGCTCTACCCGCAGCCGAACCTCCAAGACACAGTCAGCTAGTGAGGCAGCACGGGGATGGATGTTTGAGACAAGAAAGGGGATAAAAATACCAGCGAGGGGCTGAGGGAAAGTTCCAACTTCTCCCCAGAAGATGGGAAAGGTCATCTAACAAGACCGAACTATAAACAGTTGCTGCCACTGACTCAGCTACCACATTCACTCAAGGAACTCAGGCTAGCAGAGTCCTGCGTGTGAGAGCTGCTTCCTCCCTAGATAAAAGTGATTTGGAAAGATGCTTTTGAGACCTATCAAACTAGTGTCCAGTTACAGAGTTTCTTAGGAATATCCTATTTTTTCTCACCCTATTTGTCCTGTTTAGAGGCAGAACTATGCTCTAATATTTAACAAATCTGTCTTCTCATATATTTCAGCCTTTTGTCATTGTGATTCTAAAGGCTGGTGAGGGGAAGGGCAAATGCCTTTCATCACATCTGTTAGACTCAAGAATGCCTATATACACCAGGCCATTCAGTATGTGACAGAATGTAAATGTGGTTCTCATAAGTGCATATACAGAAAATTAGAGCATTAAAGTCGTCTAGTTGTCTAAAACAGTGTTCTAAAATCCTGCCCTTCCTGCAATCAACCCCTGAAGCTGATCAAGTGATGGTGACCCACAGAGTTTTTTTCCAAGTGCTGCTATACAAGAATCAATCCATTTCTAAAGAGGTTTAGTTCTCAATGAAGGAATCTACTCCATGCGCATATTTGCTAAGGCTCAAGGAGAAATGGACCCACCCAAAGGCACCTGAAACACCTCAGCATTAAAATAAATGCTCCATCAAGATAAGAATGACCAAATTGTAACTCACGAGTTATTACAGATGTTCTACTTAGAGTTCCTACAGATGCTCTAATTAGAGTTAATACAGATGTTCTAATTAGCAAGTAGCTTTATTAACACTTTCAACCAGCACTTGTACCACGTGCAGCAGCTCCAGCCACGAGTTTCTCCTCTCACTGCCCATACCCTGAATCAGCCCAGGAAGCTGACTCAAGCTGAAAACATTTAAAAAAAAAAAAAATCTAACTTTATCTTTAAACCAAGATTGGTTTTGTGATCCAGGTCACGGCCTGCCTGTCCCAACACCTGGCCCAGCAACCTTGGGGAGAGCAGACCGGTGTTCCCCGCCTGGCGCGCGCCCTTTCCCGGTTCGCCACGCGCCTCCTCCCACCCGCAGGTCGGGCACGGGCGGCTCAGCGGGGCAGGCCGGGGACAGGCACCGGGGCGGGGGCGGCCCCCCGTCCTCCCGGAGCCGCGCCCGCAGCCCCGCGGTGCCCTGCCCGCCCGNGCAGCGAGCGGGATGTAGCGCTGGGATGCTGCGCTGGGATCCGGCCCCGGTCGGCTCGGAGGAGTCGGATGGTGCCGAGGCGAGCGGCAGTCGCCTCATGTCGTTCTCACCCGCAAGGCCCGCAGTGGTACAGCCGAGGAACCTCTCCTTCCCCTCACGCAGCAGGTCCCAGCGAGGGGCGGGAGCTGCCATGTGCCAGCGCTTCCATCAGCTGTTCAGCCTTGCTGGAACACCCCGCTCCAGCTGTGGGGTGGAACGGGAAATGTTTCTAAGCTCTTTTCTGACGGGTCATTTTTTTCTTAGTGAGGTAACAGCTGGGGGAACAGGTGTGGGATAGAACAGGAGGCACCCCGCGTCACGCTGGCCACAGGGATCACGCCACAGCCACACGGGTTGGAGCGATCATCCCACAGCCACGCAGGTTGGAAAGATCACCCCGCGGCCACACAGGTTAAAGGGATCATCCCACAGCCACGCAGGTTGGAAAGATCACCCCGCAGCCACACAGGTTAAAGGGATCATCCCGCAGCCACGCAGGTTGGAAAGATCACCCCGCGGCCACACAGGTGGAGGGGACACCCCACAGCCCCACCCCGCAGAAGGAGAAATTGTTGAAACGTGCCCTTGGTACGTGTGTGCTGCCACAGTAATTGTGTATATTTCCGAAATATAGCCATAAACAAAGAGTGTATTCTCATATCCCATTGCTCTTCTTCAGAAATGCTCTAGCAGACACGAAGAAATACATGAAATGTTTGTAAAGCAGTAGTGGGAGGGTTGTGAGAAGAGTAAGCAAGTGTGTAGCAAATTCAAATTCGATTTTTTTTCCCCGGCTAAAAAGCTTATTCAGGCTGGGAACTCAAAAGCAGCATGGCCAGCAGGGCAAGGGAGGGGATTCTGCCCTTCTGCTCTGCTCTGGTGAGACCCCACCTACAGTGCTGCATCCAGCTCTGGGGCCCCCAGCATTAAAAGGATGTGGAAATGTTGGAGCGAGTCCAGAGGAGGGTCATGGACATGTGCAGAGGGTTAGAGCACCTCTCCTATTAAGACAGGCTGAGAGAGCTGGGGTTGTTCAGCCTGGAGAAGGTTCTGGGGAGACCTTACTGCAGCCATTCAGTACCTAAAAGGGGCTACAAGAGAGCTGCAGAGCAATTTTTTTATTGCCTGTAGCAATAGGAGAAAGGGGCATGGCTTTAAACTGAAAGAGAGTAGGTTCATATTAGATACTAGGAAGAAATTCTTTACTCTGGGGGTGGTGAGGCACTGGCACAGGTTCCCCAGAGAAGTCATGGATGCCCCATCCCTGGAATTGTTCAAGGCCACATTTGATGGGGCTCTGAGGAACCTGACCTAGTGCAAGCTGTCCCTGCCACTGGCAGGGGTGTTGGGACTAGAACCCCTTCCAACCCAAACTGTTCTATGATTCTGTGAGTCAGTTGTCCTGGCCATGCTCCCTCCCAGCTTTTTGTGCACTTCCTCACTGGCAGAGCATGAGACACTGAAAAGTCCTTGACTAAGGGTAAGCACTACTTAGCAACAACCAAAACATCAGAGTATTTTTCTCATACTGTATCCAAAACAGAGCACTGTACCAACTAGTAAAAAAAAAAGAACTCTATCCCAGCCAAAACCAGGACATCGTGGCAGAGGGGTTGGAACTAGATGATCTTCAAGGTCACTTTCAACCCAAACCATTCCATGATTCTGTGGTTCCCTGATCATCACTCAAACACAGGATCGAGCCAAAGAGTTTAGGCGGCATTAATAAATAAATACTTCAAGATAGCTAGCATGAATATTAATAGTGGTGATAAAGCCTGATGCTTAAGGGAACACGGTTAAAAAAAAAATAAGAGGGTGATCTGGTTAGAAAAAAATATTTTAAGTTGCCTATTTGCTGAGTAGTCCATGATGAGATTTGTGTCCTGTCAAACTCCAGCCTGAGAGACCGAGGATGTTGGAGTTTGAGTTGTCCCAACCCCTTCTGAACCAAATCTGAACAACCTGCTAAAAGTTTTAGTTAAATTCCTCCATTATACCATATTTTTAATGGATGTGTGTGTGTGGACGAGCTTGGATTTAATTCTGCTGATGAAGAATAGACCTGGATTTCATGTCCCTCATGCAGAATAGCGGTGCAGTTATAGCAGAATATAGTAATGGTTGCATTATTCCTGCATGCTATTTATAGCTCACTGCATCTTTGTGCTTTATGCATGAGCCAAAGATGGTACACTCCAGGGACCTGCATTCCTTCATTACATCTCAGGGAACTACAAAAATGCAGTCTGCTTGAGTTTGAAATAATTATTCCTCAAAAATGTAGTGATCATGTAACATTTTGCCTTCTGGAGAGCTTTGGTCAAGGCTAGAATTTTAGCTATTTTAACAGCTTTCCTTCCATGAAGATCTAATGCCACATCAGATTCAAGGTGCTCAATATTCAGGTGGGCAGCACCCAAAAAATGATGGGCTGATGGCACAGGCAGCAGGTTAATATGTCAGCACAGCAGAGCAAGCAAAGGAAGGGCTGATTTGAGTTTATGGAATGAATTCCTGTGGGAGCAACTAATTAACTCTGTCCCACACAGAATGAAAAAGACAGGATAAAAGGGGTGCATGTGACACAATGGTCACACTTCTTAGTTATACCACAAGTATTTTTTATGCAGCTGTGGAAGGTGTATCCTCAGATTCTGGTGAAAATATCCCGTTGCAGTCCCTAATTTTGGGGAAGAATATTTTCCTTGGTTGTATATATATATATGTATATATACATATATATATATATATATATATTATTTTTTTTTGGCAAATGGTTACCATTCAGTACAACACAAATGACAAAAAAGCATGCTGTGGTAAAAGCTGTTCCTTCCACCCTTGAGGAACACTTCATCAGCTGTCGTGAAGATGTTGGTCTGAAGATTTGTATAGTCAAGAAATGCTGAGAGTTGAGGCAAGAAGGTATTTGAGGTAAATCGAGGCTTTTAAAAGCTTTCAGAACTCATGAATGGTTGTATTGTAAGCATAGAAGGAAGATGGCAGAGCTATATCCATTTAAAATAGCGTTTTTAGTGGTATAAAGGTAGAACGTGAGCAATTGGCTGTGAACTGGGGGCTATCACTTTAGGTAACCTGAACAGATAGTTACATTGTACTAAAAATGTACTCTTTTCACAATTTCTTTAGGCTACCAGAGCTTTGTGTAGTGTTTGTGTGGCAAGGTTTCGGCAGAGGAGGGCCACAGGGGTGGCTTCTGTGAGAGGCTGCCAGAAGCTTCCCACACGTCCAAGGGAACCAGTGCCATAATCCTGTTTACAGAAGTAACTGCGTGACTGCAGCTAGAAAATGCCAGGAGTCTGGCAGCAATATTTGCAGAAAAAAATATTTCCTGTAGCTCGGAATGAGTAAACAGTAACACTTTGGAGGAGTGGTTTGAATCAGTCGTCATGAAAATTAATCTTAAGTCAGTGAACAGAAAACTTTGATTTAAGTGACTTTTTATATTAAATTGCAGTGGTTTTGTGTCTTAAAGACTGATTTTTCACTGTTTGGTAACTGTTAAAATGTGCCAATTATGGTCTTCATGCATAATTTACCATTTCTTTTTGCTACCAAAGAGGGTGTGGTGTACTTACATACATCTGAGACATTTCAGACTTTAACATAATATCTCAATTTTTACATACATTTCACTATTTTGGAAGATGAGGACTGTTTAATTTTTTTTTTTTTCTGGGTAATTATTACATTTTCACTTGTGATTCATACCAAACTCCTAGTGGATAAATATGGGAATTGAAAGAAAATAATGAGGAAAAACCCCCTTTTTATAGTTGCTTTTAGTAGAATAACATTACTATAAATTTATTTGATCCTTCTTCTTAAGGAGGTTGTCTAAATATGTTTTGCATTGAAAAAGGTTTTCTTTAAAAAGTGGAAGTATACTTGCAGGAAGAGAATGTGATTGGTTTGATCACTCAGTCTTTCAAGTGTGTAGAACTAGTAGAGATCATCCTGTCATCTCCACCTCTTTTTTATTTATGGATGGAAATAATGAAAAAAAATCAGCGGAGGTAATCCATTTAAATGAGCTGGTTGGATGAACAGAAATGAAGGAAATACTGCCCCCTTGCTTACAGAAAAAGATGATTGTCAAAAACGGGTTCAACGCTTCAGCAAACCAAGATTAATCCTTCAGCAGCTTGAACGGAAAGTCCACACTGTTTAATAATGCTACTTTTGTAGTATTAGTATTATTATTTTGTTTTGCAAAGCAAACATATTTAAAATTAAATTTTAAATCAACCAACCTGATTGATTTTATTTTGATTGTTTTATTTTAGAGACCCCGAGAAGTTACCAGGGAAGAACCATTTTTTTTGCCTTACATTTAAATCAAGTACAAAATCAGAATCTTCCAGAAACCAGGTACTTTTCTTCATATGTAAAGAGGCTGTATGTGATTGGAGGAGCCTGTCTTTTAACAAGGCAGGAAAAAATATCATTCAAATATCTAAATCTCTATTATTGCTGCAGAATATTTGTTCTTTGATGTGTTTTGGAAGGAGCAGCAGTTCATAGCACTATCAACTTTGTTTAAACTAAGTGCAAGTGCATGAAATTATATTCATTAATAAAATCGGGATAAATCGTGTTACTAATAGAGCTCTTAGTGGTAAATAGAAAAAAATACAGAGGTGGACTTTGTAGGAGCCAATCTTGCTGAGTAATAATTTTTTTTTTTTTGGCTTTCCAGCTCTAGCCTTCTGTTGCCCCTGCTCTTTTGAGCCCCAGAGCAAGTGAAAATCTGTGGCGTTTAGGGGCAGTGGTTTTCCTCTCGCTGGTGAGGCCGGGGGTTGTAGTTCAGTTTTTGGTCGTTAGGTGACGGTAGCTCCCCGGGCATTTTAGGCTCTGGGTTTTCTGACGTGTTCAGTTGAGAGGTGAGAGTGCACAGCAGGGATTTCGGACCGGTGTTTGGGTAGGGGAACACAGGCAGTACACTCGATGCACGCTGTCCCACTCCAAAAAAACCCCAAACACCCCCCCGCCCCCCAAAAAAACCCCAAAAAAAAGCTAACACCCCAAAACCACACCACAACAGAAAAAGAGATTTTTGACTGAAAATGAAGAATGCAGCCCAGCTCCAGAACACGGGGCAGAATAATGTCCAGTTCTCTGAGCTCAGTCTGTCCCCAGCCACTGTGGTACAACAACTCTGAGGTGTAAATTAAGCAGCAGGGGATTGTTCTCCCACCTATTCTGCCTCTGCCAGCTGTGTACAGGCACAGAAATGCAGTGTTTTGTTGGCTTGATGCCAGGAGAGGCTCTTTGTATGCATTAGTGGCTCCCTCTGCTGTGGCAAGGTCAAGTCCTTCTGTTGATGTGTGCAGGGACAGAATTGCAGTATCTACTTGTGATTAAGATTATGCAAAGGAGTGTCACTGATAACACACTGCTTTGCTGAAAATAGCACTGTGTTCCTAGGTTTTGTCAGTCACTGCAAGTAATGCTCTTTGAAACTCTAGATTTCCCACATGCTGTGTTGCTTTCAGTAGGATACAGGCCTTCTGCATGTTTTCAAGTGCAACATTCATGTGCATTTTGTGTAAGAGAATTAATGCAGCTGATGATGACACATTGGGGCATTTAAACTGCGTATGCCTCTGCTGTGAAATGTTTTCAGTGGTAAGCCAAATTACCTGAACAATGCATTAACTGAAAAGGAAAACAACTAAGTAAGGCTGCCATAGTTAACAATGTGCAGTTCCTCCTCAACTGCAGCCCTTTTAAGCCTTTTATCATCTCAGTCTCAAAGCACAGAACCTCTTGAACAAGAGCTTCCCTATCCATTTTGTAGATGAGGAACAACAAATTTTGATGATATGTACGTGATCATCCAGGCAGTGCCTGATACATCTGGAAATAGAGCCTGGGTGGGTTCCTGATCTCTATTAATTTCTCCATTTGCTGTACAGCTTTATTTGGTAATAGTGGTGTTGCTGTTTTTCACAAGACAGTCTGAGCTGGTGTCCAGATTAGAACAATAGCCATGGCAACTGTTTTCTCTTTGATAAAGTACCATAAAAATGCACAGTGCTTTCAAGTAAGCACATGTGTCAACAAAGAATGCAATGCCTGTTCCTTGACTTAAAAGTTTCTTTTGGGAGCATGGAGTTCAGACTTCACAGGATGCTAGTCCATGGATTTCCACTGTTTTTTCTGAAGTCAGTGAGGCTGCAGCTATGTAAGTGAAGTCTGAATTTTGCCTTCTAGTTTCAAAGTAAGCATTTAATAATCAGTAGACATCAGAGTGTATTTTGTGCTGGCTTTTAACTCAATGATATGCAGCACTGCAGTTGAGAAGGCTTTCATTGCAGCTATGTCTGAGCTTGACTTGTAAGGTTGCTAAAGGAATGTCTTGTTCTCGTGCCATATTTGTCTTGCTCTTTTTTTTTTTTTGTAATTTATTTGCTTTAGAGAACAGAACCAGACTTAGGCATCTGTTTCTCAATGAGGTTGGGTATTTTTGGGAGGGGATGTGGGGGTGTTTTCACCCAGTGTTACAGATGGTTTCACTGAAGAACATAACTGAGTAGCCCAAGGTGATTCAGTGAACTGATCAGCCTCCCTGAAAATGTTAAACTCTTCTGGCTCCTTGTCTTTTAAACTTGTCTAGCCACTAAATCATATTGGCTCCCAAATGAAATGAAACTTTGGGAACTGGAAGTCACTTTTCATACCGTCTAATTGCCATTCTTATGTGGGAAAATTACTATAAAATCCTGCCTGGGAATGCTACCGAAATTGTTTTAATAATGTTAAACAAAGCTTTTTGCATCAAATAATTTATTATCTGTTGACACTAATTCACACAGAGTATGCATATGAAAAGTTGAGCATGTTTTACTGGACCAAAGCAGGAGTGTGTGAGGTGATGTTGTATTGATCTACCCAGCAGAAAACAGAGGCTGTTTAAGAAAAGGACAACAGCTTCTGCCGTATAAAAAGAAAGGGAAAGAGTTCTCCCAGAAAAGCATCTTTTCTTATATAATGATTTTTAAAAGACAAGCATTTCCAGTTACTCAAAATTTTTCTTTCCAACTGTTATTCAAAGGCTTTCTTCTCTCTATGCTTTTCCCTTTCCCATTCTTTCTGTTGCAGTTTGGAAAGTGTTGTGATGACCATGACAATTTGAGGCAGTAAGTGAGGAAAGGTTTGTGAGGAGAATCTGTTATTAGACTGATATAGTGGTAAAAAATGACCATGTTTTAAGGCACAGGTGTGATCTGAGGAAAGGTTTGTTTGTTCAGTACCTTATCTATGTTTGTTACTGTGTCATCTGGTGTAATAATAGGAAAAAACCCCAAAACCTTGACTTTTATTTTCCATTTGTCTGTCCAATTTCTCTGTCCATTCTCTGTTTTCAACTCTGAAAACAAATGGTGAAAACAAATGGAGACAAAATATGGAGAAAGTTGAATAGAAAGGGAATGCTAAAACTTTTTTTTTACTTATTCACAGAGGATTTTGTTTGCTTTTGGGACGGAGAGATGACTTCTAATAGCAAAACATTACTTAACAAATGAGGAAATGCTACAGCATAAATAAATTGTGCATATAAATTTATGTAAGACAAAGCCTGTTAAATGAAAACACACACCTCAGTTTAAAGTTGAACTCACATTTTTGTGTCTTTTTAAAAATACCATTTTATTTTGCATACCAACTTTTTAAACAAAATATATGTCTTCCAGTTATGTGGCTCACAATGTAGTATTAGCTACTGATGTAAAGGTATTTTACCCACATTTCTTCATGTTTCTTTTAACTTTCTTAAAATAGAGACTGTTTTATGTAAATACTTCTCTAAATAAAAATCTTTCCTGATTTGCTAATAAGGGGAAGCTAAAGATATGTACTCCAAGCTAGTGGATTGACATAGCTGTTGCATAATCAACTATTCCAGGATAATGATTCTTGCTTGGATAGGCTCTTCCAGAACAAAAAGTGGCTTTACTCCAAGATAATAAATCTTTTTCCGAAGTAGAACTACTTGTTGCTGATTGGGTTATCGTGTGCTGAATAAAATATGGGTGGTTCAAGTAAATAACAAATATTTTCCTTTCTAACAAATATTTTCATTAGTTTCTCTGAGGCAGTTTAGGTAAGATGTTGGCATCCCAAGGTTTTCAAACAAGGGGAAATTAAGTAAATTTTGACTGAAACAAGTACCTGCCTAGCTCCTTGTATCACTCCTAACTCATCAAGAAAAGCAGCATGAAAATTCAGAAGAATAATTGGGAGATATTTCTCTGCAACAAAAATTTATGTTTCAGGTGGAGATTTCTTGACTTCTTGTTAGGTAACATTCACATTCCACTCTCTTCAACATTATTTTATTTACTCTAGCAACAAACTCAGCTGATGTGTTTGGCTGGCACTGTTCACTTCTGCTCTGAGTCTTGGCCACTGGAATTTTTAACATTTTCAAAGGGGTTTCCAGGGGTTACAGACTCAGAGCCCTTCCTGCTGACCAGCAGACCATCATCTCATCCAGATATTAGTCCAATGCTCAGGCAGCAGAGTGGTGACTGAGGGAGACAGAGAGTGTCTTCTCCTGCTAGATTAATCACATAATTGTCTGTCAAATTACTCAACTTTCCAGCACTGGCACTGGAACTGAGACTGTCTCTATTCCTGCCAAAGAGTATTCCCCTATCTTTGGCCGTATTTTAGGCTTTTCCAGCTTGTGCAGGCTATCTCTGCCTATTATTTTTCTGACATCATACATTTTGCTGTCAGTAATCCTGCAACACACAAATAATTTGTTTTTTATGTCTGTAATTTATGCTCCAGAGTTGAGTAAATTGCTGCACTTCAGACCCAATCCAAAGTCTAATTAAGTCATTGGAAACATTCCAGTTGACTTCACTGGGCTTTACATCAGGCCCATAAGTAGTACTTGCCTGCCACTGAGTCAGAACTTATAAAAGACAAACAAAGCAGAACACTTTTTTACCATTCTTAATCAGAAAATGCCAAGGAAAGGAAAAATAGCAAAAAAGAATCAGACTGTAGTTTAAATTGCAACTCTTCCAGCTGCTAGTCCTAAATAGTGCTTCATTCGATAAGAAACCAATAAAAAAACTACTTAAGCATCACTACATTAAAGGATTTATGAAGACGTTTCTTTTATTTATTTCTGGGGTTTTTTCTTGTATTTTAATTGCCTATTTAGTGGATTCTACCTCAAGCTAACATGAGTAAAGCTCTTGTGATTGCTAAATGTTACTTTTATTTCCGAAGTCTCTTTTTTTATGTTATGGGCAGCAAAGTGCTGCAGGTAACACCGAATGTGTGACTCGCGTGATGAACAAGAAAAATTAAAAAGATAAGAAAAAAACCGCAGTATTTTTTATTTCTTCTAAAGAATCCAGGTAGCACTGTGAGAAACAGGGACTCTTGCTTCTCTTAGTAATGCTAACAATTGTGCAAACTGTTCAACCTCTCTTGAAAAAGATGAACTTGAAATGTTTAAAAGAAAAAACCCACCACACTGATTTTTCCCCAGGGGTGCAGCAGATTCTGTAAGGTAAACAAGCTGTAGCACTGTGCTGTGGGTGCAGGTGGCTAATTAGTGCTCATCCCTATCTTTAATCCCAGGGGAAGGGAGAAAACCTTTTAAATCTCTCTATCAAAAATGGATGTAGTCAAGCTTGAAAGGAGGCCATGACAAGCTGACTGTAGAAGCCATGTGAACAGTTAATTCAATTAGATCTTTAATGCAAATATCTCTGGAATACAGTTGCATTTGCATATCCCTCAGCTAGCACTTAAGTCAACATTTTTAGTACATTTTTCAGCATCCACTGAAATTAAATTAGTGAAATATTCGTGAAATGTAACTTCAGGATCTAGAAAACAACAGATTAAAATACCATTTATGAACTAAATGAACAAGAAGTTTAACTGAGTTTTAGGGTGCCAGGGAAGAATCTGAAGAACCTGCCAGAATCCGAAGAGCTGGATTCTCACAATTCTAAACAGGTCATATAAGGTTGGATTCACAGATTTAATTAGGTATGTAATTTCCTTTGGGCTTCTTAGTCATGTTACAAGGATCTGGTTCCTAGCTTTGCAGGTCTTGGTTCTGTGGATGTTTCTCTCAACACTATGCCCTCAAAAACAGAAAAAAAAAAGGGGCAGGGGGGAGGAGGAGAGCTTTTAAAGTTGGATCAGCTCTCTGCTCTGGTTTATTATTCAGCTCCACAGACAATCACAGCAGAACAAACAGGGCGTGGGCACAGGCGTGGAAGTGATCAGGGTTGAGGAAAGGGGGTGGAAGCACTTAGCTCTGCCAGTGTGAGAAGTGGCCTTGGAACCAGAGAGCCTCATTTCCTCAGGCCTCATCTACACTACAAAGTTTTCCAAGCAAAGCTGCCTTGTGTTCCCACATGAGTTTGTAAGCTGGCAAAACAGAACCCTTACTCTGGGTGAAACTTCCCGCACCACAGCAGCCCTCAGCCACCAACCACTCTGCTCATGACATAGCAGCAGTGGCATCCAGGAGCTCCTGCCCCTGCTCATGGCAAACATTTTTTCGAAGTAATTTTTTATATTGGGGTGCATATCTAACAGCTTTTCTGAGAGGTGATGGTAAAGCATTCTGATTATATAAATAATACCTACTGCTATTTTGTTCCATTTTTCTATGGAAGTGAGCCCTTTGCAGTCAGACTGTTACTGGTCGTACCCTGTAATAATCTTTAAATGCTTTGTCTCAGGAAAATCTTCCATTTAATGACAACTTGTAAATCATAGTTATCAAGTGTGAAATACCCAAGTTTAAAAAAAGAGAAATATTTTCCATTCTGTTCACATCTGGGAATGAGAGGAATGAGAGAAAAACAGAATTTTCTCTCTGTGAGCAGGTTTCCAGAATTTAATTTAATTGCATTTAGGAGACTCGTCTATTGGTGTTGTATCACTTACACTGCACGGTGACTGATACTGCATTGCTTGGTAACTGTTTGGACAGGAAAAACAATATAGTACAGAAGCAGAAACACATGCAGTAAACCAGCTTGGTGCACGTAACAGCAGGAAATCCTTGTGAATGCAACAAGTGCACGAGGTAGATACCGTAGCAAAGAAGCCAAAACCAGGGTAAATATTTTGTGTTGATTTCCTTCCGCAAGATACTTGGATCAGTTGCACTCTCCTGTGTTTAAGCCAACAACATGTTTCTTCTCTATGAACACTGACAGTGGCAAGTGGTTATGCAAAGAGGTCCTCACCAGGGAAAGCAGCGGAACTGAATGAAAAGTCTGTTCCTGTTTCTCACCTCAATATTCAATCAAATGCACTAAGTGGAGAGAATGGGTTTGCTTTTAAAATTTTATTTGTTGTCTTAAGAGTGTCTGCTGCACAAATAGGACAACTGTTTGCATTTTGAAACTGGTGTTTTTTTGCTACATCGGTTCAATTCTAAAAATGCTCGGTAAGATTTGCACAGGAGCATTCTAAGTCCTCACAATGTCCTTATTTAATGGAAACTTGAAAAACTAGGCCATGACATACAAATGCACATGTCTGTACTAATACAGGCTAGGCTAAGGCTTTTACTAACTACTGACAGTAATTCTCATTCTGATGGCAGCTGCTGAGAACTTTGTGGAAGAACAGTCTGATTCAGAAAAATAAGACCGAAATATGCGTAATTTCAAAATTAGGAAGGCTTCTGCTCTTGATTTACCTTGTTACCCTTCTTTATGCAGTAGTATCAGTAAACACACTATCATGATAAATTCCATCTCAATCATAGTGAATGTGGTTTTCTCCTCATCCTTGACTATACCTATATAAACCATTATTATCAGAAGCACAGAAAAAGCTAGGAAATCTCTTCATATTTCTTCACTGACTCCATCGTCATCAAAATATGTTATTGCTGTAATCTGAATGTAATTCTCCCTGAGATCGTAACTTCTGGCAATTTTGAGTTTAATATCAAGACCTCTTTTGCACACTAATCAGATTGATCCTTTATTTCAACTGAAAGCCCTCATTCTGTGATTCTGTGATTATATACATTTAAAAACCTTTTTCTTAAAAATTTTCTTAAAAGTCTTTTACAAATTAAAATAGCTAGTGCTGATAGATATGGGATGTAACACTATGGAATAACTAATAACTATGGAATAATATTTTATATGAAGAAAAGAGATAGAAGTAATGAACAAGCAATTCATCCCTGCAGCACTAGCTCTTCTTTGCTATCAAATAAATCTTTACATATACTTTCAAACACCACTTTTATCTAGACTCTGTAAAATTTGAAAATAATGTAACTTTAGACTGAGAAATGTTGTCCCTGTCAGCTGTAGTGAGAATAATGTACAGGAAAAGGTGATGTAATGATCATATCACTTACATTATTCTCTCCCTAATGAATAATCTTCCACACTAAGGATGAGCTCACTTACTATTATTGGAGCCACATCTGTAGGCCACAGCACACTGCTGAATGTTGCAGAGTTTGGATGCTGTATAATCTGCCTGTAGCTAACACTTTTCATTGCAATTGCAAAACCATTATATGTACTGCATATGGAGTAAATTTTTCTCATGAGGAATCCGACAGAATCAAAGAAACAAAGCTTTTATTCGCAGCAGTTGTACTTGGGATTCACACACTTCCTAAGCACAGCTATGTCTTTCTTTGAAAACCGGTCCCAGACTATTATTAGTTTGAATCATCTAAAACATGTGATGAATGTTTTCTGTTCTTATTTCAGCCAGAGCTCACATGATTAGTAGAGTAGCCTAAGTTTGATTTCAAACTAAGGATAGAAAATCTTCTCTATTTCCATTCCTATTCCTATTTGTACCTTCAATGCAGACAGTCTGTGTGCTCAGTTGTGCAACTGTGTAACTGACTTATGTAATGTGCTTTCTGTAAATGATGAATCATATTCTTATTTATACCTGGTAATATGAGTACGGCTGGGAGTCAATTTGGAACTCAAGAAATAACATAATTAGAGCCACTGAGTAATGTAATTCAGTATTACAAATGTCTTGAATACACAAGCTTTTATTAATATTAATGAAGCAGGAATGGACAAGGAAGAATATAGTGTGTGTAGAAAGTCTAAAATAAATAGTGTCTCCCATAGAATAGGCACATTCCCTTACACTGTTCTCTCCATGCATCTAATCCAATAACTGTACTGGGCTGGAAGGAGTACTGGGAACATTTTAGGCTGTGACTCAGGAAAGGGTTAAGCATGTGCTTAAAATGACACATGTTTCTATGTGTTTTGCTGAGTGCAGTACTAGGAGCTGAACATAAGAACAGATTCCCTTTTTGTGGTGGCAGTGTGTGTCTGTGGGAGCGGTGTTTCTATGGATAACTGTAAATTTCTCATTTCAGTAGGAATAAAGTTTTCTCATCTCAGTGTTTTTTCTCTGTACTCATAAAACCAGTTAGAGAAGTCAATTTTCATAAAAATTTTTGAACTAAAAATATATCAAGGATTGCAAAAGAAACTTCAAAAGCATTCCTCTTCCAAATATGGTCCTAACACTGGGATCTTCCCACTTAGTTAAACAACCTGTCATCACAAATCCCAAACTAGACTTATATATGTGTGCCCCCACGTTCACAGGCAAACCCTTGTGTAAGCAGTAGTTACACCATTTCAGATTTGAGAAGTTTACCTCCAGGGGTAGTGATGGCCCCCTCAAACTCTGCCACGCTGACACCGATGTCCCCATTCTCACAGTAACTGACCCAGCTCCCAGCCCACCTTGACTCCTCCATAGCACTCTGGCTCCCGGTGTCCCCTCACAGAATGAGCCAGTGCTGTCTCTGTGTGTGCAGATGAAGTGGGTGAGTTGCTGGCCTGATCTGTGGCCCAGATACATGGCTCTGGGGAGAGTTCTTCCCAGGTGACTCCTGCTGGAAACTGGAGCATCTTGTCACATTTGTGCTGAGGTCTGCACCAGCCTCGGGACTTGCTCAGCTGGACTGTGCTAACAGAAAAGTTCCCAGTTTGGATTCAGCCTAGCCTACCACAGCTCCTTGAGGACTGTCATCTATCCCTGTGGGAGTGAAGCACCAACAACTGGCGTTAGTGGAAGCTGGGGCACTCACTGTGAGAAAGACATTGAGGAGCTGGAGTGAGTCCAGAGAAGGGCATTGGAGCTGGTGAAGGGTCTGGAGCACGGATCTGATGAAGAACAACTGGGGGAACT
The DNA here is from genome assembly GCA_013399195.1 of Dicrurus megarhynchus. NCBI lineage: Eukaryota > Metazoa > Chordata > Aves > Passeriformes > Dicruridae > Dicrurus > Dicrurus megarhynchus. Next base: position 1,803,930 of record VXAD01006250.1, read on the forward strand.
GGGAGTGTTTAGCCTGGAGAAGAGGAGGCTCGGGGATGACCTTAGGACTCTCTACAACTGCCTGAGAGGAGTTTGGAGTTAGGTGGGGGTTGGCCTCTTCTCCCAAGGAACTAACACCAGGACAAGAGGAAACAGCCTCAGGTTGTGTCAGAGGAGGCTGAGGTTGGACATTAGAAAAAAATTTTTCCCCAAAAGGGTGGTGGCAGTGGTTCCAGGCAGTGGAACAGACTGCCCAGGAAAGTAGTGGAAGTGCCCCTGGAAGTGTTCAAAAAACATACAGATGTGCCACTTAGGGACATTTTTTAGTGATGGACTTGGCAGTGCTGGGTTAACAGTGGGACTTAATGATCTTAGAGGTCTTTGCCAACATTATCAATTCTGCGATTCTGTGATCCTACATGTAGAGATTCTCATTTGCTTACTAAAATTTGAGCTGGACTCATTGCAATGCAGTGACGTTATGTCTTCCTCTCTTATGCTTAACTGCATATCTTTCTTCTATCACTTCCATCACAAAACATTTCAAACTTTAATTTTTGGGATATGAATGTTTCTTCTCGATTTACTAATTGGAGCCTACAATGCTTGCCTTGACACATTTCATAAACATTTTTTATGTTCTGTTTCTGTTAACGCTCTTTCTCCTAGCTGTCTCCTCACCATTTCCTTTGAGAGGCATCAAGATTGTTCCTCTGCCCTGTTTCAAGACCTGAATAATTCTACAAAATTAATGCATGATGTCAAGTATGGGTAGAAATAAGCCATTATGTCCCTCATCTCTATATTAGTCATTGATTTATTCAGCTCACTCTCAACCTTCATACAAATATATCACATCTTATAAAATTTCTGTCTGTTGCTATTTTTAGTGGATAAACATCAGCCAACAAAATAAACATTTCCATTCCATAGTATGAGATAGAATGGAGGAAAATATATTTGGTTCCTCCTATTAATTTCAGTTGTCCAAGTGGTTTTTTTTCTCAGTGTTTGTGTCTTGTCTTTGCCTGTGTACGCATATTTCTATAAATTCTAGAACAGGTCAGTTTTATTCTGTGCAGTGCAACACCAAGTGAAAGCATCCCCTACACTGACAAACAAGTGATTAATTTTACTCTCTCTTAGTCTGCAAAATATTCAGAAGTATCTATGTATATATGTGCATTTTTTTAACTACAACATATTTCTTAAGGGAATGTGAAATTTCTGTAATTGCAGCAATGAGCTCAGTAAAACTAGAGTACAGATGATTACAGTTTGCACAAAGTGAATGGAAGTTTGTTTTCCCATAGTGCAGCAGGTAAGAAAAACACATAAACCCTCTTTGTTGAAAAGGGACGATGTTTCCACATCTTTTACAAAAAGCACTTGTTTCCTAGATTTTCTTAGTTTGTTTCACTAAAAAATCAGACCCAAGAAGAGTGAATTGAATGCAAAATAGAAATAAAACTATTTACTGTAAAGTAAACAGTAAAAGGGTAGAAGTAGAGCGTTCAGAGACATTGGTCAGGCTACTTTTGTACCCTTCCCTCCTGCTTCAGCATTTACTACCATGCCTCATTTCCTCTCTCAAAGCCGAATTGTCTGCAGCAATCCTTGAAAGGGATTTTTTTCCTTCTTGATTTGAAATTTTTGAGTCAATGCTTAATAAACTGGTGAATGACTTGCAAGAACCATGTGATGAGAATATGCTTCCTTAGTAGAGTGAGGAGCAGCTGACACTGAAGTATCTGACATGCAACCTGGGGTAATTTATCTATTTAGATTGCTTACTGCCTCTTATGGTATATAGTAAAAGACAATCCAAATAAGAAGGTAAATCACTGGAATTCTGGTGTTGCTATAAAAAGAGAAGTTCTTTCAAGCATAAAAATTATGAGTTTAGCTTTTTTTTTTTTTTTTCCATTCAGGATCCACCTTAAATTAGTTTCTGAAGTAAATCTAAATGGTTTTGTTTGAAAATCGGATTGAAAACCTCAACATCTTGCATGACTTGAGTGCTTTCTTGTTTCATTTGGGTTTGACATACCACAAGAGTCAGCCACTTTTTGTATTCATGTTTCAGTGCTCACAGTACTCAGGATAAATCAGTACTTATACATAAAGTGTCTTCACAGTTAATGTTAAAAGGCAGCTACTTCTGGGCTTAATCATGGTTACTGGTTATCAGTGCAGAGCAAAACGGTGGGACAGCTATGGGAGAAGCGAAGTTCAGCTCAATGGAATACAGTTATCCAGGCCAGATATTCCCTGTTCATCTTCCCTTTCAATCACAGAGTGCTACAAGATGTCTCTTTTCCTGGTGTGGAACCAGTTGTATCCTGCTTACGTACATGGAATCCACTGGGCTAGGGCACAAGGGATACAGTGTCCAGCTCAGTCATACAATGGTATTCACCATAAGGAAATTAAAACTCGTCAGAGAGAGAAACACAATTTTCTCAACCATCTCTCTAGGGCACCTAAGAATCATTGCAAATCACCCCACCATGTTTTCTCTGTACGATATGGCCTTCTTGACCCGCTGTCACTAATATGAATATACAAGAAGATACATTCTAAGAAGCAAAATAGCAAACACCTAATGAGATATTTCACAACAACAAAACAACCCACTACGTACTGTTCTACAAGCTAAAAATTATCACATTTCTAATTTCAATGTGTTTTTTTAATTGTGCAATAATAGAGAAGTAGATTTAATTTCCAAATGAAGTAGCTTATTAGAACAGCTGGTTTCACACACAAAAGCTCTGAGTGAATATTAGCTTTGAGTTCTACTTTTTCAAGTGCTTTGAGATTCATGACTAATGTATGAATTGTAGAGAGGAAGTTTTATAGATTTTATTTAGCCTGATGGATAAATTTGTGTTTGATTCTTAAGTTCACTACAAACATCCATTTGCCATCTGTGAGAACGAATGCTTCAAGTATCAGAAAATTAGCTGTATTTTTAGCTGTGTGATACACAGCTAAACCTGATACACCAAGAATACAAATATTGTAACTACTGTTAAAATTCCTTGTATTACAGATAAATAATCTGGTGTGCTTTCCTATCTATATGATATATTCTGATAATTGGAAACTTAAATATATACATGTCAGTCATCTTTTTCATTTCATGTTCCCTTTATTGTAACGCTTAACTTCTGACTGAGAAAGGATTTTTGAAGCCAACAGCACTAAAATCCATGCAGCTACTGAAAATACTCTCCTATCTCCAGCTGCAAAGCTTGCTGCCTAATGCCAGAGAATTAAAAAAGCATGTAAAATGGACAGCTGAGGAACATCTTGACAGCTTAGGAAGCACTGTCAGCCCCTCTGCCCATGGGTTCCCTATTGATGTCTACTCCAGTGGCCCACCTCAGGGCTCTCACCAGATGTGATCAGCCGGATGTCCCACTCAGGGCAGTGGGGACACAGAGAGCCCATTCATCCCTATGCACCATGCATGGGCAACTCCCACCCCCGTAGGCAGATCCCCAGGCAGCTCAGAGCCCCATCTGGTAGCCATTCGGATCACGTGAACCCAAATATTGTTTGAAACTACTTCTTTCTTCATTCACTAGGCCCCATTGTTGTGATGAGACATCACAGCTGATGTGAAGCACAGATTATTTCATGTTACAGCATTAGCAGCAAACAGTTTTGTGAACTTCTTCCAGCCTTCTCAGAAGCTTGAAGGATGCTTGAATGTGGAAGCTGTCAAATTGCATCAAAAGTTTAGACAAATGGATAGATATAAGTATCCGTAAGATAATTTATTTCAAAATCATCTAGGAAAGGAACTGGATAATTGTTAACCACTTTGGCTACCGTCATCAAACATAGCTGGCAGTGAACGGCATCTAAATTGTAGTTCTATCCTGGTGTTTGATGGGTTATACTAGAATATGAACAGAAGAAGTATTTCCATCCTTGGGCAGCAGTATCTTCCACCTCTCATTTTACAAGTTGATACTGTATTATAGATTACAATAAATGGGAGGAACTAAGCAGACTTTCTAGATACTTCTCTTCCTGTCACTGCCTGTGAATTATGGTACATTATGTAGTATTTAAACTTACTTATGTAATGCCAAGTTCCCCCAAAATTTTAATCAATTTGTCAATGAGATTGCTGTAGAAATAGATCTGAAAACAGGAAAAAGTATGATATAATCAGAAGAGAAATGAGTCATATTTGCTGCCCTGAGGTCTAGGCTGACCTATTGAGAGTGTACACTCAAAGATCTTAATTAGCTGGTCAATTGTAAAATGCATCTCTTGGTACATGTGGAGTCTTCCAGCTGTGCACACAAAAGGATTAGATCAGCCTAAGTTGGTTATGAAATCAAAGGGTAGGATTTTAAAGTAAGAATTGTAACTAAAGTTTAACTAGAATTACTTGGATTTAAAAAACAAGACTTTGTAGATACAGATAAAATTATAGTAGTCCTATGTGAAGTCTGAGAAACAAATGCCTTCTTTAAAAAAAAGGTGAAGAGAGGGCCAGAAATTAGGGTTTACCAATTCTGAATTTACCTACCTTAGATCTTGTATCTAAACACAGGAAAATCTTCAGCTCTCCAAGTCCCCTATAGGACCTATAGGTAATAGTAGTCTCCTTATAGATGTGGAAAGTCCTAGTCTACCTGCATAAATGCCAAGAAAAAGTCCTGAAATGTGTAACTTGAAATCAGAGCTGTCACCACCAAGTTTCTTCATGAAAACACCTGACTTCAATTCATTCCCTGAATACGAGCTCAACAAGTCTGCTTTTCACTGTGGGACAGATCTTGAGCTAAAAGTATCCTGTTATCAGATGCAGCTCAATGCAATAGAAAGCCAGTAAAAGATGCACAGGGTTTGCATCAACACTAATGCAAAAGCTCTTAGGATGATATTCCAATATAGCCAACTCACCATCTCAATTTTGATGTCAAATTTCATTAATTCAACCTTATCCCAATCCTAAACTGTGTATGCTTTCCTATGGTGCCTCAGTAAAGTGTATATCGTATATGACACAGTCTTGCATATTTAAAGACTTAAAAGTCAGGATTAAGAATTGGTTGGCTCTTAGACCTTTAAATATACAAGAGTGTTTCAGAGTACTCTACTAAACTGCTGTGAAACTTCAAGCACAACTAAACCCTGTTACACTTCACTACTGCTGGTGCACTTAATAATAGGCCACCAGAATCCTCAAGTGTGGTGCCAGGATCACTTGCACTAACCTAAACTCAGGGGTGGTGCCAAAAGGAAAGATCCTACTCTGCCCCAAGGTGGGCATTTCCACAGCCTCCCTCAGGCTTGACATAGGCATTTGAGCAGCCAGGAGACAGGCCAGATGACAAAATTGATGTGGCTTAAAACCATGTCATGAGAAGAAAAGAATCCATCACAGAAAAGTGAGGTGGAGTAGAACCCTTTCTCGGATTGTAAAATGATCATTTGGGCTTTTTAAGCAACAGGCTGGGAAATTTCCCAGCCGAAAAGGACCTGTGGGTACTCAACAGCCCCTGACCATGATTCATTCTCTGCCCAGATGGCCAAGAAGGCCAATGGCATCAGCGATAGTGTGGCCAGCAGGACCAGGGCAGTGATTGTCCTTCAGTACTGGGCACTGGTGAGGCCACACCTCGAGCACTGTGTTGAGTTCTGATCTCTCACTAAAGAAAGACATTGAGGTGCTGGAACGTGTCCAGAGAAGGGCAGTGGAGCTGGGGAACGGTCTGGAGCACAGGTCTGATGAGGAGGGAAGTCACAGAAGTCTCCTAACTCTGTGGAACAATGAGCAATGGCATGTGAATAGATTCTTATTTTGAGAATGTTGTTGCAACATAAATTTGTTTTGAAAGGCGCTGTAAATAAAAGAATATTATGCAGGAGCCTATAAAAGCATAATTCACAGGACAAATATTTCGTTTGAGTTAATGTAAAAAGTAATCTGCAGTATTAGGCCATAAATGAAAATGAACTTACAGAAACTTTTGTCTCCAACTATTCCCAACACCAGAATATGAGACACTTTGGCAGAGGCCTATGCAAAGAATAATCTCCCCTCAAAAAAGCTCAAGATAGTGATAGTGGGAATCCTACAAGCCAACAGTGGGAATAGACTCATCAGTATTTGTGTGGGCATGCACAAAGTCTGTCTGTGCTAAGCTTGGCTGAAGCCACTGCTATGAGTCACTCACAAATTTAAACAAAAAGTGTTGTGGAAGATTAAACAGAGACTGAATAAGGAGTTCGCAGTCTTCACCATGTGTATTTAAGATTCTGTTCATTTTACTACAGATTGACAACATGAACAAAACAAGGGAGAATTTAACAAGTGTTGAAGACAAATGCCTTCAGTGTTCCAGGTTTTGCCTCATTCTCCCTTCTGCTCCCTGCAGAAAACCGAAGGCATCTAAAATAATTTGTTTAAAAGAAGTGTTTTCTCATCAAAAACTCTCTTCATATTTCAGTGTGGCTAGCTATGTTGGTGTAGTAGAGAACAAAATTTAAGATGTGTTGTTTGGAATGCTTATTGACAAATATTTTGAAAATTTAAGTCTCTTGTCATCTCTCTTTCTTCCTTACTGAGGAAAGCAGAATTTTGAGAAGGGATATCTTCAGGTTTGCAAGTGGACAGTCAATAAGATGGGGCATTTCTATCAGCTTTATATAGACCAAAGAGGTAGAAATCAATAGCAAGTGATAAAATAGCTGTATTATTCTGTTCCTTTACCAGTAAGTACTGGTAGTTTCTGAAGGATGCAGGAAAAAAGGGATTGATTCTTCACCATTCCTATTCTGGATTTATAGATCTCTGATGTTCAAGGCCTGATACTCATTTTTCAGAGATGGAGGCTTTCTAGGTATCTAGAATAGATATTATTAAAAAATAAATACAGATTAATATACTAGAAAAAGGATCCTATCTTCTTTGCCTTTAAGGTGACTGTCTAGTTAAGTTTGTACTTACACTGTGGATGTTTGTCAGCTGCCCCTCTGAAAGTAACAAATGCAGGACATTGTTCCATTACCTTGTAAATTAAATTACATACTGGTTAGCTGAGATGTGACACCACCAGTGTACTGCAGCACATAATTCAATCTGATTTCATTTTTCTCATCTTTGTGTGCCACTTGTAAAATCCAGATGTATTGCCAAGCTCTTCAAACACATTTCCAGCAGCAATATGAGCTGAACAAGAGCCTCTCATTCCTTGACAGCCTCCTCAGGCAGCTGCGTGGGTGGCTTTGGAGTTTCTTTGTGGTCTTTCATGTGGTTGAGTTGCTGATGGGCTGTTTTGTCTGCTTTGCCCTCCTGGGTATCAGTTCCCTTTGATTTTGAGGAATTTACACATCCTTATCCATCTGAGAATATAGTTCTGTGTAAAACTCTTCTGAATTATGCAGAATCTACCTCTTTGTAAGAAAAGTGTATCTTCTAAATCCATGACCTGGATTACAGTTGGATTGCATAAAACCTTGATATCTGACATTGAACATTTGATTTAAATTATTTGTTTATCTGTTTATAACAACAGGCACCCTTAAAAAGCACAATCTAATTATAGTTTATGAAATATCAACAGAGAAACAGGAAATAGAAATTAAATGTTTTCCTGCAAAGTTTCTCGAGCTAAATTTTGTGACTGCTGTATCCAAACAAATAGTGTTTAAGAGATGTTGTTGTGTAGAAACTGAATGGCACTGATTTGTGACTTTAAACAAACTTCCAAATACTTTAAAAAACTGTCAAAATTTTAAGAGTACTCTTGTTCTTCCTTTTTTTTTTTTTTTTTTTTTTTTTTTTTTTTTTTTTTGACTGGCTGCAGCTCCTGTCTGTGATCCCAAGATTTTTGGGGCACTGTTCCTCTCTACCTGGCTGCAGAATAGTACCGTATGTAATCACATTCCCTCTTACATTTGCTCTTTCCCTACACATAATAGATAACACAGAGTTAAACCGCATGGTTAATATGCTAATGAAGATTTCAAAAAATAGTTAAGACAAGTCCTGGGCTCCTGAAAATCTTTGCTTTGAACTGCTGAAGTGTGACAAACTGTTAGATGTAAAATCTTGGAGTGTTTGTCACCACCTGATAGCCTGTTACCACTTGTTGCCGAGCTGGGCACTGTTTTTTTCCCTGAGGGTGGCTGTTTGTTAGGGAAGTTTTATCACAGCAGGGTTCCTGACACAACAATGTTTACCGTGTAGCAGGAACAAATAAGTGCTCCTGGCATCTGCAGATAAATATGGAGAATGTGAACAGCGATGACAGAAGGAGAATGTATTTATGATAGCTCAGCTAATTAGTATGATTAAATTAGAAACAGATGGGATAAACTGCAGCATACAGTCTAGTGTTTTTTCTTGACTCTGAGTTACTCTAGTTCACATGATATTCTGAGTGAAATGGAAGAAGCATCTAGACTGAACAAAGCACACTGTTGTAGTAAGTAGGATGACATAGTAAATCTTTTTACCACTGACTCCTAAGCTATATTGTTCTAAGTCTTTATGATCTAGGGATACAGGAAGCTCCCTGACAATACAAATGGTAGCAGTGAGCATGAGAATATGTTTATTTCTCTCTGACAGGCTTGCTCTTTTCCATCAGCAAAACTTTATTCTGGAGGTCTGTTAAAATTATGATCACATAAAGTGGTTTATATTCCAAGTATAAATTTTCAATATACTGTTTTTAAAAGAAAAACTCACAGTAAAAGGAAAAGTCCTACAGAACTGGAATTGTAAATGACCACATAACACATCTCTGTCACAATAATGACAGAGCTGGTTCTCTCTCATCCATTAACTGCATAAACTGGAATATACTGAAAGGGTTGCAGCAAAAGAGGTGGGTTGAAGGTCTGCTTTGATGTGCCAGTGAAGTCAAGGCTTATCCCTCTCCAATTCGCACCATGGAAAAGTTTGTCTGGTTAAGGTGAGTACAGGTGAGAGCTACCTAGAGATAAGTCTGGGGCCACGCTGGCCCACGGGAAGCAGGCAAAGCTAAGGTGAGAATTGTGTCTGTGTCTGTTACAGATGATACAGAGCTGCCACTTTTCTTCTCCATGGGAATAGTTTGACCTTTTGACCAAATCTATCAACCAAATCCATGATAAAACACTGCTGAGCTGAGCATGGTCATTATAATTTGCTGCTTGGTAGGCATGGTATCTTTTCCTTTCATGGAGCAGTGAAGAGAGCAGGGAGGAAAAATGGAATCCAGAACTCATTCCTCTGTGTGAAAGTGCCTCTCAGTGCTTCGTCTGATAAATAAATCAGTTTGTACTCTGCCCACCCCCCTTGTAGAAGGGAAGTGCCTTGAGCCACTCTCTGGGCCTAAAAGAGGTGAGGCATGGATGAGAATAAGAGACTCATCAGCTGCTACATCAAAAAATGAAAGCAATTAGTAGAAATTTTATATTACAGTGGTTCTGTCTGTATTGATGATAATTTCACCATCTACCAGACAGACTGTTAGGAGAACATTGCTTTTCAGTAGTGGTGCAAGGTAATTGGATTTGGATCTGTCAAATCATGGCTACATGAGATGTTCAAACATGCCATCTGAGTCTATGTTTTTCAATCTGTTGTGGTGTTTTTTCAGGCAAATGTTGTAAATTAGCTATAAAAATATTAAAGGCGGGCAAAAAATCCCTTCTGGTAGTTTTGAGTGTGATGTGGAATCCACACAGACTTGCTCACACAGACACTGAAACTGATATGACTCAGCAAAGATCCTGAAGTAACTTGAAATGATTTTCTGCTGCCATTTGCCCACTTCTTGGCTTACAGCCTCAGCCACACATCTTATTAGCTTCCCAGAAATCTGTGAAGTATAGAGCTCTGATGCTTTCCCTCAGCCACAAAGAGACGTGAGTGCTTTAACCATTAGTCTCCTTTAGCACACCAAATAAATACAGTCTAGTGGATTTGAATTAGGAGACTTGTCAATATAGAGTTGCAGCACCCTGGCAGTTACAGTTTAGAAGTAAAATTCCTATGATGCTCATAAAGGAACTTAAAGGAAGCCAAAATTTTGCTCTGTCCTTTAAATAAACTTGACTAATTCACTGGTGAGTTATCAAGCATTGCTTATTGAATGCATAAAATATTGTCTCCAGTTATGGTAAAACATGCACACTATTTAAATCAATATTGAAAGTAGTTATCGAGAGGATTTTGACTGTATCTGCTGACAGATAAATGTGCATGAATAATGTACACAGATATGCTTTTACTGCTCTGCCAACTTTCTCTTCTGTAAGCATAGATGCTGCTAATACCAAGTAGCTGTACAGAAAGCAGGTTTTTGATCCTAGTCTCCTGAATTGCTTGTATATAAAAGTCTAATAAGCACAGTCCAAATCATGGTCTTCTATTCAGCAGCTACATCGGTGTGGCCATATTATTAAGGAATTGAGTTTGAGGTCTGTAATAAAGTAACACAAATTTGTTTCCAGCCTGATACCTGCCAAAGTGTGTGATAGCTGGTGATAATCTCCTGTGAAACGTCAAATTCCCGTGCTCTCTGTCCTCGCAGTAAATTGCAGACAGACTTTCTTGACACTCTCCTTAAAGTAGAAGAGCTGCAAGTACTTAAAAAAATACTTATTCTTGAGGGAAAATAGATTCTGGACAAGAGGGAGTCCGTGAGCATAAAGCTGCTATTTGAAAGCACTTTGCCTCACCGTCTGTGTGCGTCCCAGCAGTGTGAGGAGAGGCGGGCTGCTGTGTGTCAGCAGTTTACCTCATCAGGAACCCAATACTAGGGGCTATTTATTGGCCTTACTTTCAGAGCAGTGATCAGGGCACGACTCTCAGCACTTTTTATAGTTGTGGGTGGAACGACAGAGCTGCTGCTGTGAGGGAAGCCCAGTAAGTATCTCTGAAACAATCTCTTATCTCTATAAAGTGTCTCTTTAGGCTTAAGTTTTAAGGAAGTTCAGCCTTTACACATGAACACAAGGTACTTTTTTTTTTCTAGCAAAAGAGGACAGTCTATATCAGAAGAGAGATGTAACTGGAGTCTAGGAGAGTGCTAAGTGCTTTCATCTTTATAATTGAGGCCTACTGGTTAGGAGAAAGGAGTCAGTGGTAGTGCTGCTTACTAAATGTGTCCTCCTCAAGGATATCAGTCTAATGTTTTTCTTCAAAATTTGCTTTTTCATTTTTTATTTGTGACAGATCTTCCAGGTGTCCTTAATAAAACTGACAATTTCCTTGATTTCCCTTCTTGTGTAATAATTACTGAGATTTGAACATGGCTAGAGATGAAGTTTATCATGTGCTTGGAGCCGATAATCCTTTGAGAAAATGACAATATTTGAGCTAACTGGCAAGTATGTTATTGTTGCTTGTAACACAGGTGGCAAACTAAATATACCCGTGTGGGTTACTTCATTCAGGATGAGAGGGCATAGTCTCAAGCTGCACCAGGGGAGATTCAGGTTGGACATTAGGATAAATTTCTTCACGGAAAGGGTGATTAAGCATTGGAATGAACTGCCCAGGGAGGTGGTGCAATCACCATCCCTGGAGCTGTTTAAGGAAAGTGCCATGGTCTGGTTGACATGGTGGTGTTCAAAGGTTGGACTTGATGATCTCAGAGGTCTTTTCCAAACTAACTGATTCTGGCATTCTCTGATTCCTTATTATATTTTGCTACTCTGAAAAAAGACTGTAAAAATACATCTTTAAGGAATTCTGTGATAAAAGGAACTATCTTGCAAATCAGTCTTGGCTAACAGGAAGAGCTTACTTTAGGGAATGAGACAAATAACTGGGATTCATAACAGAAGGAGCACTTCTGCTAAGCCAGAATTTGCTGTATATATCAGTCGCTCAGAAAAGATGCACCCGTACACTTCCTTTCTTTTAGCTGATATCAAACAGTCTGTTGTATACTAAAGGATGTCTACTTAGCCGTGAAGGCCTAGCTCAGCCTCTACACCACCTAGAAAGCAGGTGGTTATCCCATCAGGACATCTGTGTTAGGTACCCAGACCCTGGGTGGTGTCACTGGAGAACCAGAGCTCTGATCGGGTCACTTTGGTGACAGTGTGAGTGTAACCTGTACGTGATGGGGAGCACTTGCTCAGCCCCCTGCTTAACACCACTGTTGCTGTGTCAAGTCTTAGAAGGACCACAAGCCCCACACATTTTGGCTAGCAGTACCACCTTTTCCATACAACTGCACTTTTTCTATCCCTATTTTTTTTTTTTTTTTTTTTTTTGGCTTAGTCTACATCACTTAGAAACTGAATTTTCCATGGAGCTTCTCTATCTTGCAAACATAATGTTTGTTGCAGCTGCAACAAATATTTAGGTGTATCATAGATCTGGGCGTATGTTAGGTGTGATTGCAAAACTTACCTTTTCTAGGTACTACAATGTTTTGGATTTTTTTCCCTTCTGAATAGAGTAGTATATAATTCTTCTGCTTATCTGCTCTATATATGCCATGTACATAATCTCAGTTTTCTTCCAAGAGAATGCCTTTTCCAGTGGTCTGCATGTCAAGAGATACAGGGATAAGTGGAGGTTGATGAGTTACACAAGATGCAGTAACATTTCTTTCTAGCACTTCTTTTAATGGCTTCCAGCTCTATCCAGATAATCAATGGATAACAAATCTTGTAAAAATACAAACACTGGTAATTTAATTTTTGAGATTTAGAGCCAATACTCAGCCTAGGGTGGCTTGAGGCAGTAGTACACAGTTCCTTGGGTATGCTTCCCAGTTATCAGTATCCTTTATTAATGTTAATTTTTACATAATTGCTTAAGAATAACAATATACTTGCCATAAAATAAAGATCTGAAGTGTTTATTACAAAAAGAACTACACTGAGGAGACAGCTACATTGAAGAGTCTAGAAGCAACCAAAAATACAGACTTCTGTTTCATATTGTGGTTATTTTCTTTAAACCAGAAGAGCTAAGAATTTTCTTAAAATAGTATCTAAGTTCTGTAGAGTGAAACACCACAAAGTGGCTGCAAGAGAGATTTTAGTATAATAGATTATTAGCAGTTGTTATTCCTGTGCCTGCATGAAACTGGAAACAAAGTCTAGTGGCTTTTTCAATTGTTTGGAATCAGAAGGGCCAAGGTCTCCTCTTGCCCTGCAAACAAGCAGTTTCAAAGAATGTTTATCAGTATGAAAAAGCTATTTATGTGTGTGTGTGTATATATATATATGTGTGAATTCTGCATGACACAGCTAAAAGACTTGATAGCTATTTCTGTCTCTAGATGTGTGTTTCTGATACTGCTGCTCACTTTCAATAATTGCACAAATCAGGTTTGGATTATTCTGCAATTTATTCAGTTCAAGTGAAAGGTAAGCTGCAGACAGGATTTGCACCCATGAAGATTGTAGGGTTTGTTTCTCTCCTTTTTAAACAAATTCCCTCGCTATCAATGATGCCAATTCAGAAAACAATATGAACCTGACTATAAAGTTAAGCATTTTAAATCTAATGTCATTAGCTCCAGTAAATCTCAGACAGGTTTTTTAAATTATTTGCTCAATAGGAGACAGAGTTCTCAGCTACATTAGGATTAATATGCTTTCCATCTGAGCCTTTCTAAGCAGTTAATCCTGCACAAAATCCACTTTCACACTACTGATAGCTTTTTTTTTTTTTTTGGCTTGTTTGTAAGAGCATCTTAAGGTTACTTTTAATTCATTTGTGCATCTAAAAATATTGGAATATCTAGTTGGCTATCACAGGTTTAACCTTACTGCTGAGGTTTGGTTATGTGCCACAGGTAATGGAAACAATATAACCATTCCAGTGTTTTAAAGCTTAGTGCCTTTGAATATGTTCCCAAGTACAGTAGGAATTTATACCTAGCTGTGGCATTGGCATCTGCTATTACTTTTTCTCTTCATTTCATTTTTTCAAAACCAATGAAGACAAATATTTATGAAAGACATGAAACTTGTTTGTTAGTCACAGAAATTCTGGTACAAATACGTCTGTGGCCTCTGAGAAGAATATATATATATATAGAACAACATGAGCACATAGGTTCTTTATGACAGGTATTTTTCTGTTTAGTTTATCTCTTCAAGCCTTAACTTAATCATGTGGCTTTTAAAACTCATCGTCTATATGGTGTTAGAAAGAATAAACCCTGTAGGTTAAAGTCCAACATGTTCACTTTCCTGAATAAGCAGTAAAAATTTTTGTTATGTCCCAACTAAAACTGATAACTGTAGTAGTGATAAGGTCTTTAACAATATTGATATTTTAATTGATACTGATAGGATTCAAGGCCAACACACAACAGTGACTTCGCAAACTTCTCCAGATATTTCTGTACATGGACCTTGTACAGGCACAGATGGTTCCTCTTTAGTTGTTGATAAGAGTCTAGATCAGCCTCCCTACTTGCAGATTCACAAAACATTCCTTATGGCTGTACAGCTATCTGACCAGCAAACTTTCATTTGCTGGTTTTAACTCCTTATCTCTCCATGACCCTCTGGAAGCCACCCAGAGACATCTTGAATTCCACAAGTTCCTGCATTTTTGTGGCTCAGCAGCTGAAAATTGTTCAAGGTTCTAGGCCTATTCAGAGACCTGCTTAAAAAACTGTCAGAAAGATTAGGTTATCGGGAAAGTCTGTACTCTTTCACACATGCACAGACACAATCACTTTTATTTTCAGTATAAAACCTTAATGGAAGTTTATCAAAGTTCTATTAATTCTTTAGCTAGTTAAAATATGAAGAGGAAAATCTATGAATGTTTTCCATCTTATATTCTCTCAGTTTTAATCTGCATTTAAAACTAATAGGTTTTAAGAAGGGCTTTTATGTTTTTAAAGAAGCTGAAATAAAATTCTGGAAACATAAATGAAAATACTTCATATGGGTCTAGCTTGTGCTGGGATTTGACAGGCTGAAACCATGATTTTCCCACAGATTTTGAAGTGACCCAGACAGCAATAAAACTGCCTATGGCTCTGAAAACCATGCTTCATGTTTGCCTGCCTAGTGTTGTTGGCCAGAATAGCTCTTCAGAATAATTGTGCATATGTGTACTGTCATCCAAAATAAATCAATGATTTTGCGGAATAAAAATGTCTCAGTAGGGAGTCATTCCAGGCTGACACCACCATTCCAGAATAGCTGCACTATTCGCTTTTCCTGTGCAGTCCTGCAGTGTTGTCCATGCTTTGCCCACGTTTTATTGCCTTGCCTGATTAAAAGCTTCTACTTGCTTGTATAAAGTAGATTTTAAAAGGAAGAGAGATATTAATGGAAACTCCCAATCTCTTTATGCTAGCAACAAATATTAGCTCAAAGCCTAGGTCATTTAAAAACAGTAACATTCTGGAAAGGTGCTTCTCTCCTAACCTCCACCATCACATACAGTGACACTATTTTTTATCAAGCATGTATCAATTATGTATTGAATAGTTTGGGGAGAAGGGACCTTAAGGATTTTCTAGTTCCACCCACCCCTGCCATGGGCAGGGATGCCACCCTCTAGATTAGGTTTCTCAGGGTCCCCATCCAACACCCGAACACTTCCAGAGATGGTGCATCCACAATTCTCTGGGCAACCTGTTCCAGTGACACAGCACCCTCTGAGTAAAGAATTTCCTCCTACATCCAGTCTCTGCTCTTTTAGTTTAAAACCATTCCCCCTTGTCCTATCACTATCTGCTCATGTAAAAGTTGCTCTCCATCTGTTTTATAAGCCCCATTTTAGATACTGGAAGGCTGCAATGAGGTCACCCCGGAGCCTTCTTCAGGCTGAACAACCCCAGCTCTCTCAGCCTGCCTTCACAGGAGAGGTTCTCCAGCCCTTTGATCATCTTCATCACCATCTTCTGGACTCACTCTGAGAGGTCCATGTCCTTCTGATGTTGATGGACCCAGAGCTGGACACAGCTTATGACACAGACTCTGGACAGTGTTGCTAAAACTAGAGGTTGATGAAGAGCTAGGAAGTAATTTAGAACACACTTAGAATACCTGAACATAAGAACTGCTCACATGAAGACAGGCAAATCCGTGCAGCCTAACTTCCATTTTGGAGCAGCAGTGGCCAGTCAGAAATGCTTAGGATAAAGAAAATAAGCCAACAGACAGTACTACCTGCCTGTTAATTCTCTGAGCTTGTGTGCCACCATGTCCAAATTGAGCTGGAAATTCAGGTGACCCTTGCAGCAGTGTACTAGAGCATTCTAAACAGTTCACCCAGGTTGCCCCATTCAGATGTTAGGTCAGGGTATGATGTGCCAGAACAAACAGAGTCATCGTGTACTGGATTTGGAAATTCTTTCAGACAGCTGGTGTGCCAAGGCCAAACGGAACCCGGTAAGATAAACCTGACTGTTCAAGGTCAAAACCCAGGAAAACAAGGACTCTGTTATTTAGGCCAAGCGCTGGAATGAGATGGGCTGGTCTAGGGATGTATTCAGTTTTCTGGTTGGTTTGCATCTTGTTGTTTGACAGAGTGTCCAAGAATGTGCAAGGTCTAACTGAGTTTTGTTTTTCTCATAGTCTCAGGACAATGTCCACAAAGGAGGACCCTGTGGATTCCCAGATGTTTAATAATTTTATACTTCTGCCTTTCCCTGACAAATAACTGACAGGCATACATAGAGAAATATTTTCAGAGTCTTTGTCCTTTGTGCATTCCCTTTCTCCATAAAACTTTGTTGGGATCTAATTGCCTTGAGACCTCTATGCTGTATCAAATCCAGCTGCATGGATGTGGAAGGTATTCAGGTTGAGAGAAAGATATGCAGAGAGACTCTGGGATCATAATGATTTTGTTTCCATTAGGACAAAAAATAAAGAGAAATTTTATTAGTTATTCTTAAGGAATTCAGTAACCCTTCAGCTTTCCAAAACTCTTACTGATAAAGGGAAAATCTCTTCCGTATTAGTGCAACAGGCCTGTCCTTTATCTTCTCCAAAATGGGCCTTGTCGCAAAATAATCGCAGCTTACACGAGGAGAGTGGTTCAGCCTGAAACCAGAATTCCATCACTGTGGTAAAACAAAAACCTCCCATTCTCAGACTGTGCCTTTTAGCTTAGTAACCACAGGGAGGGGAGAGATGTATTATTGCTGAGGTGGGAGGTATCAGGATTCCAGCAAGCAGCTGCTCATCTGGAGTACGCTCGCTCCGTGTGCATCCGATTGATTCTTCTGTTGGACTTAAATCCTAAGAGTCCAGTGGGTGCGAGTCACCAAAGAGGGTGTGTGGTGGTAGTGCCTTTCAAGGTGTCACCATCAGTGGCTGTTTATTTAAGAGAAATGGCTGTGTAGCATGATCTTAAATTGTAATTTGGGGAAGACAAAATATAGTCTGGAAGACATCTCTAGAAAGCTGTCAATCCTAGTCTTTTTTTAGCCATATAGGTATCTTTTTCATGTATTATTGATTAGATCATATTGGTCTTCAAACTGGATGTGCTGCTGTGGAAGCTTTTTTCATCTGACAGCAAAATCATTACAGCTAGCATCACAGCTATTACCTTTGCTAGTAGTCAAAGTAGTAAGATAAATTATCAGCTGGAAGTAAAGGCTAGCATTTTGTAGATTCCCAAAGCCTGTGACTGCCTATCCTCTCCAGTTTGTGTGGCCTGGAAGATGAAAGAGATTTTAAAATACTTCTGGTCTTTCTCCTTATGAAGAGTGCCTTGAAAATATAGCATGATTTAAAAAAAAAAAAAAAATCACTCAGGTGGCGGACAGGTCACAGATTTTTTTCTGAGAGTTAATAGGTTATTTGTGGTTCTCTCTCAGAAACTTAGATCTGGAGAGAAAAGCATAACCGTATGCCACGGGGTTTGCTGGGAAGGCAATCTGCAATGCTATCAGCCAGAGCAGGAGGCTGTGGCAAACTCCCTAACAGGTATCAGGAAGGATAATCTCAGTATAACACAAGGTGCAGTTTGACCAGGTGGAGCAGAGAGCACTGATAGTAACTGCCCGGCTGGCCTATGTAATATTGGTCAAACATTCAAAGGATCTAAAATCGCATTATGCACTATGGTGTTATGGTATCACCGGTTACAAGGTTTTCTTGTTCCAAACAGCATTACAGGATAGCTGGATCTTCTCCTACTGTGGTAAAAAATTAAGGTTTCAGAACCTGTGTTATGTATTGGCAAATTTTGTGGGCATTACACCTTTGGAAGATTTAGGATGAAAATGAAAAGTGCTTCTTTCTGGCAATAGGGAAAATACTTTCAGTACCAAGCTTTTATTCTGAAAGCAGGTATAAGCAGACACATTAAGAACAGCTCATCATTTGTGCTGTGCAGGCTCATTTTTACAGACAGATATCTTTCCCCTGTGTCTGTGCAACTCATCCCAGCAGGGACTCTGACCAGCTCCACATTGCTGCTCATGCAACTACAGGCTGCTCATAGCCGATACTCAGCTGTAGGGTTTTTTTTTCTGAGCCAGAGTATCTGCAGGCACTACAGCTGTATTGACCATTGATTCTGCTCTGTGGGTCCCTCTTGCCGTCAGTTTTGTTGCTGTCACTGTATCCTTGCTTGTCTGGCTGCTTCTATAAAAGATGCTCTTTAATTGTGGTGGCAGCTAATTGTTGGGAATTTGATAGCCAAACAGTGAGATGCCAAAACAAAATAGGCTATGTTTGAAAATGTAAGGTCTCCATCCTAATCCCATAACAATGTCATAGCATCAGTTTAGCACTGAAAGGTTGCTGAAAGCCCTAGACCTTTGTTATTGGCCATACTTTGTTGTCTCTTGAATTTCTTTAAAGTGCTGTCCATTGTTTTCTGCCACTCATTCTTGATGAAGTGTTTTTCTCATTAGCAAGGCAACCCTATGTGTAGTCCTGCCTGATTTACAAGAGAAGAGACTCAGCAGCATGGAGCTGAAGCTGCTCCACTCCTGGCATGACTCAGAAGCAACAGCATGAGTGGTACTACCAATAGTAAATCAAAACTGCAGGTAGAGGCAGCACTGTTGGTGTTTGGGACCTGTTTCAAAACAGTTGTGGTCAAATGGCAGGGAAAGGGTTGAGCAGAGAAATTAGCATCTAAAACATCTAAAACTACAGCTGAGGACAGATACCAGTACCTGCTGTGGAACTGAATGTACTGAAGGCAGAGGAATGCATTTATGTTGTGGACAACATCAACTATAAATCTTAATTGTGTGTGGCATTTAATAGTCTAGAATTCAGCTCAATATGTAGGCAGCATCTCCTTACCTTTCACTGCTGTTAGCTCAGGCCCTGACTTGTTTGGAGAATTGTCATTTGAAAATATTATGTATGCCAGCAATTATGCCAAACTGTTCTGTCAGTGGAGTGGATCAAGCAGTCAAAATGATGCAGCATTTACAAAGTGCTTAGTTTCTCATTTGCTTACTACAGTGTATGAATAAACATTAAGCCGTGGTCTACTCCGAAGGAAAACTTTCCCACAAATTCTTAACACTTCTAACCTATATTTGGAAAAGATATTTAACAGTCGTTGGTGGTGTGCAGCTCCAGCTCCGGGGACACACTGCACTTGGAAAGTGTTTATCGGTCTGGGAGACCCCTCTTCACTCTGTTTCCAGTTCAGGATCCCAATGTCTCTCAGGCTTTGCTAACAAAAAAGGGTTTCCTTCCAACAGCGCTGTGGGAAAAACACAGCTCCATTTGAATATTGTCTGTATGACAGCTTCCTCAGGCTCTACAGCTGACAGCAATCCTGATTAAGGGTTACAGGTTCAAAAAAAATCTCACAGTAGGCAAGGCCCTGCTGACTTTTATTAAAGTTACTCACATGATGACTACAAAATCAACAGTTGTTTTTCCCATATAAAGACCTGTTTGAGAAAAGGTCTTCGGGAAGAATCGTTTAAATACAAACTAAGTATTGGAATTTTTTAAAGAAGCTGCTACTCAATTCACACTAGAACAAAGTCGGAATCATTCATTCAAGGATTTCTTTTTTTTTCAATAGAACATTAGGTAGATTAGCAAAACAAAAGCATTCATAGCTCAAGGTCCTTGCTGCCTGTTGTAGCTTTTAAACAAACCCATTTCTGAGTTTTCCCTTTGGACCTTTTTCCCTAGACTGATTAGCTAATGTTTGTTGTCTGTAGTTTTGTAATTTCCACTTCTTGGGAGAAATGCAAATTAAGTCAACTTTATTATCTCGGAGCTTTGTATTTCCGTGAAAAAAAAAAGGCAAAAGGTTTACTGTTAAGGCTATGTGTGAAAAGTCGCCTTCTCATATGCAAAGAGCTCAGCCGTCTGTCTTTGTTTTGATGTGGGTGTGGATTAAGCGTTTAACAAAAAGTGTTGTTAAAGTTCACACTACTTAATGCTTTGGTGAAGGCTTGCTTAAACACAAACTTTCTAAAATAAAACGCAATTCAAGGCTTCTCAATAAACAAACATATTTTAATTCCTACTTTAACTCATTGATACTCACCCGGGAGCCTTTGCTCAATTTTAATACTGTGTACATCAAAAAGACGTCCTGTCTTTTATATGTGAAAGCTTGGATGATTTTCCCATCCCTAACACTTGTTCTAATAAAAGACATTACCTCTTCCTGCAAACCTTGGTTTATTATATTGCAAAGCATAGCAGAAACAGATGAAATTCAAGAGGTTATTATGGAGAGATTTTAGAAAGATACACCAAAAAGATCAGAACGTTTTTAGAGAGGGAGCCAAATACTTGGCAGACATATAAAAAAAAAAAAAATTAAAGCAGAAAGAAAATAAATCTGATCTAGTTTCATTGCACCAGTTTATAGCCTGATGACCAGATTGAGGTTTGTGTTAACTGTATTTCTGTTGCATTGAAAACACAGTTTGTGTTAATTTTACCTTGATATAGTACAGCAATACACAGCGCTTTT
Source organism: Dicrurus megarhynchus (assembly GCA_013399195.1). NCBI lineage: Eukaryota > Metazoa > Chordata > Aves > Passeriformes > Dicruridae > Dicrurus > Dicrurus megarhynchus. The sequence continues at coordinate 1,824,796 of VXAD01006250.1, forward strand.
TTTGCCTTTTTTTTTTTTTTTTAATATATATAAGGCATTAATAGTTTTACCAGGAAACTTCTGTGATTTGAAAACTCCCCGGAGAAAGTTTGGCTTCCATTTCTTTTGCAGTTAGATTGAAGTCACTTCCTACACCTGCATGGTTATATCGTTCATACATGACAAATACGGGCAGGTCATCATGACTTGCAATTAGGACACGTTTTTGGGACCCAGGAAGGTCTTATTTTCCAATACCAGCTCTGCAACTAATTTAATGAATAAAATAATTTAATTGAATAATTTGGTCTTTCTGCTTCAGTTGCTGTATTTATAGCATCTCACCCCAGGAATAACATCTGATGAGGTTGTGTGTGAGTTTTGATTAATGTAAGAATGTTCCTTATGTTAAAAAATGGTTAAAAATTTATCCATAGATATTACAGGCATTATCATTATATACTGAGAACATTTTTGGATGTCAGTGGACTGAGACTTGGGAACACATTCTGAGCTAGAACAGTAAGGAGTTGACAATTTTCCTGTGGGTTTTTTGTCTTTAATAGGAGAGCCAAGCTCATCTTACTCACACTTCTGATATCAATGTGACTGATGTCTTGTAAGATGGGACTGGTGACTTGCAGAGTAAGAGTTGTGAAGAGTTGCCCTACGAGGGTAACTTTCTGAAGGGTGCAAAAGAATTCTGTGATTTCTAGCAATGCTAGTGGCAGTTATGGGTGAAAAATATTGTCATAGGGCTGGAAAAATAGGACCATATACTACTCATTTTGACTTACAAAGATCTTTTTTAAAGTTAATATCCACTATTTCTAACAAGAAATAACATTCCATAGTTCTTTGCTTTAAAAATAGATTTGTAGGGGAAATGGGAATAGTCAGGTTTTCCATGTTCACCAGGCTAAGCCTATCTGCCTAATTGCATACCACAGCATCCAAACTGTAGAATTGATAAAAAAGCGCCCCCAAACAAACAACAAACTTCTCTTTGCAACTAGCTTATCCTGAGGCATTTAAAATGTATCTTTGTAGAGTCTAGCAAAGCAAACACTTCACCAGGTTAGTAATTACCCTGAGTAATTAACTGTTAACAGTGTTCTCAGGAAAAGCGTGACATTTTGTTAAGGTTCTACAAGAACATATAAATATAACCAAGGGAGAAGTTTGTTGTGAGCATCACAAAGATAGCTGACACAGAAGAACTAGGGGAGATTGTAATGTAGGAGAAAAGGAAGGAAGATAATTACTGATACATTTCCTGGCATTCACCTTTATGGTCTCAAATCTTGTGGTAGCATCTCTCCTCCAACCCATGAAGAAATATAGGGGTCTGACTCCCGTAAATTTAGTGACTTTGTAACAAAGATGTGTTCTGTAGATAGTATTTTTTGCTAAAACCAGTGTTTCTCTTGAGTTTTCAAAAGCAATTGCCTTTTCCAGGTGGGTGGTTTCCATTTCACTTACCCAGCACAGAATTACTATTTTGCTGGCTTAGTGAAAACTCTGTAGTAACTGCAAGTAATATTCCCATTTTGTTTTTCAGATTCTGACTGGGGCCTTTTTAAAAGGATATTCTTCTGCTAAGAAAAGGGAAATTATTATGATGAAGTGATACAAATCTCATAGATATAAGTGCCAGGCCGCTGTCTGGCTGAGGGTAACAATGCATATTCCCAGCAGGACACTGATTTTATGTGTATTTCAGTCTTGCACTTCTTTTGGGCCCGGGTATCACCTCTCCAGGGAGGTCTGCCTAATATTTGAAGAAGCTTTAAAGAGGGAGAGAAAATAATATGCATATTCTGGGAGAGGAGAGAAGTGGGAAGAGAGAAGAGGGAAAGGCAGCTGACTGGAGAGCGTATGTCAGTAGACAGCATAGGAAGTTGAAACTGGGGAATAACATGGCTCACACAAAAAGCCTTTGCTTTCAAGAGCATCCAAAACACTGCCTCCTCCTCCTCTGTGCCCTTCCCTCTCCTGGCCCAGGGTGAGCCACGCTGCTGCCATGGCAGCCTGGTGGTTCTTCCTTTCCTGCCGGAGCCCAGGCTCACCGGTTTGGGCACGGCAGCTGTGGAAGGCGGCTCCGAAGGGCAAGGCTGTAGGGCAAGAGGTGGTTGTCTCAGGAGGTGCCTTAGCAAGCAGAAGATGCAGGTATTAGGGAAATGAAGGGAAGGGCCCGGAGGCAGTGCTTTGATGAGGCTCTGAGGAGTGCAGAGATCCAGCTAGAGGTGCTGGGGGCTCCTGCTGTAACATGGGCAGCAGGATTGCCTGGATGAAGCCTGCGCATACGCTGCTATGTATTTTTTCATGCAAAGACTTGGGGCAGGGAGAACAGAAGGTGGGCACTGTTCCACTTGAAGAACTGGGGCACCTGGATTGGGACAGGCAAGGAAGTGGAGATAGGAATAAACAGGAATGGGACAAAGAAGGATGCCAAAAGGGCTGAAAATGTGAACAATACCTTTAAAAAATAAATAGGAGTTGGAACACTTCCCAAAGCTGAACTGGTTGTTACTTAAAGGTTGTATCAGCCTTGAACTTTTTTCTCTTGCTTTAGCAGCTTGTGAGGATTGTTTTGGGAAGCAAGGCTGGGGGTAGAGAAAGCAGCGGTCCATAGTTACCTTAACTGAAAAGTGGAACATATCTCTGGCTAGCTAGGGATGGAAGAATTTCCTGTATCTTTGCTTCTCCAGAAATTATGCCTGGTCATTTTAAGTACTTTGGCATAAAACCTTCCATGTAAGCAATGTGTCCTGCTGCCCAATATTAGCAATGGCTTTGTCTTGATTGCAAGGTTGTCTTTTTGTGATATGAAGTGGTTAGGAAATACACCTCCCTTCTTGTGAGGCAGCTCAGTGAACAAATGGAGCTTTTCAGAATACCTGACAAGACCTGCATTTGTGTTCCTTAAAACAGATCAAATATCCCACCTGCCTCAGTGGGCCACTGTGGTGTGGGAGCAACAGTCAGTGGCAGGAGCAGAGGAAAACTTAATGCCAGTGTTTCTGCAAAATCCACATAGTTCTGTGAATCTGTATCCTTTAGGATCCTAAATTACTATTCTACAGTGGCTATGTTAGAATATCTGCAAGTTCCTCAAAATTCTTCCCTTTTACTGACATCAGTTTCTTTTGAATTTGCAAATTGCTTTTCTCACCTTCACTGATCACTTTCTAATACCATCTTTCTCGACTGTGCCTGAGGATGCAAAGAATCCCTCACTCTTTAGATGTGCTTGTCTAGGCTTGGATAAAATATTCATTTTTGAGAACATGTTAGCTAGCTTCAGCCTAATTATCTAATCCCATGACCATGCTGGCCTTGTCAGTATCTGAAATTTAGGCCGTGTTAGAGTTCACTCACCAATAAGCAACAAAATAACCACTCTATTACTGCACTGAAGGCAAAACTTGACTAGTTTGGGGCAGGCGATAAAAAGGGGGAATCCTACACCTTAATGGGCTCTGCACAGTAGAAAGATAATTATTGGAAACAAACTCTGCCTTTGATGGCCCTGAAATGTCTGTTGTGCCCCCACTTTTGAATCACTTCTGATATATGTTGCATGCTGTTACACTCTTTGTTCAGACTACTTGCTCAGCAAAAGTCTAGGCACCTCCTTTTTTTACCTGGTTCCCTTTTCTCCTTGATTGGTGATTTGAACTGCCCTAGGAAACGGGTCTGACAAGCTCAGAGGAGTGCAGCAGGTAAAGAGACTGATCATACTGCTGTGAGAAGAGTGGGGAGACCAGGTTACCAGCAGCGGTGAGCTGTGATATTCATGTCCACCAATTGAACATTTCTGGAAGGTTTGACAAAGCAAAGTTGTTCTGATAGCAATGGAGTCCACAGATGAGTTGATCGCTCTATTTTAAGACCTGCTCCTTAACTGAACGCTGTTCACATAGGTCATGAAAAGGCAGTAAATTGAGCTGCTACTTTGCTTGCCTGGGCATCTTGATTTGGCTTGAATATGTTTTGAGTTCCATTGAACTTTTTCCTTCAGAGGCCCAGAAATCAAGGTGACTCCAAATATTATTGAACTGTGGCACCAAAATGAGACATTGCTCACAGTTAATTGGGCAGGTCTGTGACTTTATCTCCTCCCTACTGCTGAAATAGTTAACGGTGTTGACATGTAAATTATCTTTACTGTTGTTTTAATAAAGAGCAGAAATTGTTTCTCCCAAACAGGTACAGTCCACCCAAGGAACCATTACACAAATACCCCAAGACTTGCTCCCAGCTACTTGGTTGCTTAATTACGTGCCCCACCTCTTCCTTATCAGACCAGGAACCCTTTTTCATCAGCAGCAAAACTATCACAGACACAACATAGCCAGCAGCGTTCCTCGGATAACTGCAATCTCTTCACCTCACATGCACTGCCAAAACACTGCTGGCCACCTCATCGTCAGGGGACACAGCTCTCACAGTGGACAGAGCAGTGCTAGGCAGAATCTGCCTAGCACAGTGCAGATTTCAACAGGGCTGGGATATTTGGACATGGCAGAATTGCCATCTCCATGGCTCACACACTTTCCAGTCGTATTTGTCTGCCCAGCGACCCCGGTAATCAAAACTGACAACAGCAATGGGAAAGAACCTCTGACACTATTTTACTTCTGTATCCGTCCCAGTCAGATGAACAGCTTTGCCTTTGGGCTCCTTTGGTGTTTCTGGAGCCAGTTTAACTGGTTTGGATCTGGCATGGTCTGCTCTGCCAAAGCCAATAGTGCCTGGGGCACCCAGGACAGCCTGTTGTGCCTGTTGGTAGTGCAGAGGGTGCTTCGCTCTCGCTCAGTAGCTTTTCTATTCCATGCTGGATGATCTTCTTAAGAAGGTTGCTACAGATTTGGATGCCATTGATTGTTTTGTGACTGTTTGGGTGAGTTCTGGAACTGTTTTAAACCTTGACTTGTCTAAAAATACAAAATGCTTACATAAATAATGAAGTGGATGGAGAATTTCTGTTTCTTAGAGCTATCTGCTATAATAGACTTTAACACAGAAATCAAATTACCTGTGTTCTGGCACAATGCAGGAAGATGCTCAAGGATGGGAATATGACGGGGGGGAAGTGAAAAGAACAGTGGGGATTTTTGAAAGCAAAAAGTCTGCAAAAATCTGTTTAACTATGGCCTTGGTCAGGTGAGCATATCACATTATCTGTTTACCTTTGCTGTGAACCAGAGAAGGGAATATAGTGCCTTTAGTTCTTTTTCTTTCTTACAGCTTGATCAGGTCCCTTATTCCCATTCCCAGGCACAGCTGTGCATACTGGCACAAGGGAAAGGGTGCTATAAGTGAAATGTAGACAGGTATAAACTGTGTGTGTGTGAGGGGGAAACTAGGGTGTTCAGCTACACAATAAGCCAGTATTACTGCTGAAACTACAGCCTGAGGCACTACCTCCCCCCAGAAATAAAAGGGGGCAGCTGGAACATTTTTATTGTGCCTGAGTTTGGATATCTACTTTGCAGCATAGGCCCACAAAGTGGCAAAGCTGAAGGAACAGGATGCAGCAGCTTGAGGTCGGGACAAACAGAAGGGGGATGCTGGGAGTTCCTGCAGCCACAGTGTCTGCACAGGGTACCACAGCCTCGGGACTTCTGGCAAGCTGATGGAGTAATTTATGTGAAGGCTTGGACAGTAACTCAGCACAAATGAAGTTGTAGGTGTAATGATGTTTTGAATCAAAACAAACTAGTTCAAACTTTAAATCAATAATAAGTGCTTAAAGCTATCATTCAGGAGAGAACTACTACTGGCATAATGGTCCACAGTTTTGAAATGCAGATCAGCAAACCTCTCTGAAGGCCATTTGTTGAGCTTCCTGTGAAAGTATATGTGGCTCCTGAGATAGGACTTTGATGCAAAATGTGTATCAGCATATTCTTAACTGTAGGTATGTGAAGTCTTGTTTACCTGCATGGCTGAAATGAGACATAGGATGTTGCTTCACAACACTTTTAGCTGACATAAGCCAGCACTGCTACCCAAAACAGTGCAAGAGTGAAGTTAGAAGATCCAGTTGAGCCAAACTAACAGGTCATTGCTGCTGACAGGGGGAGGTTCTTCTGTCCTCCTCAGCCTGTCTCCCTGCTGCTGGCCATGCACTCCTTCCACTTCTCTTGCCCTGGCTCTGTATTCCTCTGATCCTTTAGTGAGCTATTCCAGCTCCCATGCAGTTAAAACACAACAGTTGCCCCATGGTTTAATGAGCTGAGCTGGCCACTGCTCAAGGTCACTTGGACTTTAGGGATGCACAAGCAAGAAGGACCCGGCTCCACAGCTGCAGACAGGTGTAGAGGAGAGGGGGAAGGAGGGTGTGGGGCTGATGTTTTTGGCAGCAGCAAGCTAGTAAATCAGCTTGGCTGCCTCTTCTAGCTGCAAGCAGAGCTAACCCTGCTGCAGTCCCACACAGCTCTCGGTTTTTTCTTCCCCCTCACCTCCCTCCTTGTGCCAGCAACAGCCAGCTGATGAACTGTGCCAGGCTCCAAAGCCAAACCAGCCAAACCATTGCTCAGCTCTAAACAAGATCAGCTTCACAGCTGAGTGGCAAGGGGGCAGGAAGAGTGGAGCATGAGACTGGAAGGGAAAAGACTCTGGGGTTTTATTTCAGCAGCAGAGGCTGCTTAAGGTGTTGGTGAAAGTACATCCCTGCAGGCCTGCTACTGTGGTTAAGTCCTAGAAAATGAGACATAACCAAGTTTCCAGAGCAGATTTGCATGAAGCTCTGAGGGTAAAGGCAGTGGATTCCTCTGTTTCACATTTTGTTCGCTGACTTCTTCCAGAGGGTAACTTGACCCAGTTATCCATCTCAGGCAACCCCAAATTCCTTCTCCTATTAAAATCACCCTGTGATTTAGTAAGGAGTGTGTAAATGAATCCCCTTGTCAAACGAGTGGAAAAAAATGCACTGCCTTTCACTTTTTGAACAACATCTGACCTGTTTGTTTGCTAGATATTTGTTTTAAAACATAATAACTGTTATTACTGCTGAGACAAACACAATACAATGCCAAAAGCTAAACTGGATTCACTGTTGATTTTGCATTTTTAAGTTCTAGTTACCCAGGCTGTCTGTTTTCAGTTCCAAATCATCACAAAACAACCAGATTCAACTTCTCAAGAAATGTTGGATTTACTTGAAAGAACTTCATAGATATTAAGAGGTTGTTGGATGTGTTTTAGCATTGGCTGTAATGGCTGAAGCTTAAAAGCTTGAATTTTAGATTACACGAGTCTAAGGAGAGTAGAGCCAAAAATGGAAAAGCTGGACTGACGCTGTGAGTGTAGCCCACACACTGCCTGCAGGGCTGAATCCACAATCACACTTTTCCTCAAGAATAGCCCCGATAAGCTGCCCCACAGAATGCTCATAATGTGACTGGGGTTGGAGGAGGAATGGTGCAACAGCTGGGCCCCTGAAAGAAACATCTGTATGGCTGTAACCTCCAGGGATGTCCTGGTGAGCTGCAACGAGAGAGAATAATGGTGATGTGGAGGGTGAGAGGCTACACTGAGGCTGCCACCAAACACCACCTTCAGGGAAACCTCACCCCACCTGTGGCCTTGTTTACAGGTATTTAGGGCAACTAGTTTTTTATTTGATTGGGAAAAACCCCCTCACTTTTCCACATTACAGAATCTTTACTGCCTTGCTTGCACAATTAAAAAGCTCTTTATTATTTGTTTTATGCCAGTGATTAGCTGGCTGTTATTAGCTAGGTATGCTATTTTAATGTGCAGGAATTTTCTTTTATCTATTTTCTTTCTATCTATGTGTGAAAGTGAATTGAGCTTCTGCTGCAGTTCCTGCATGACACTGAAATTTGCTTTCTGTATACATGTATACACAAGCAGCTTCAGTGTTCATGGGGAAAAAAAGAAGGGTCAAGAAAAAGGATGAATAAAACTAATTTTAAAATCTGATTTCACTTTAGACTTGTAATTTTTTTTTTTTTGTGCTGCAATTATGCTTCTGAGTTCCCTTGCTCTAAGTAAGCTGCTCCATTAATTGAATGTGTGTGTTTTCAAATTAACCCTTGGAATGACACACTAGATGAGATCAGAGTATTTTAAAGGTGTATTTTATGAGAGTTGGAGCTATACATATCACCAAATGCAAGAAATTATTATAAATCAGTCAAAATTTGGGGCAAGTAAGCCCAAATCCAAAGTATTCATTCCATGAGCATTCCATTTAGTGTCAGCTTGAGCCAGGTTGGCCATGTATGCAGATTTTTAGCATGCTATAAAATGCTTTTAGGAACAGGCCGTCTTTGGGCGAAGTCCACTATCTGGTAAGAAGCAAGAAGAAAAGAACTTTTTCACTCCAGAAAGAAATATCAAGAGACAGGACCATATTACCACACTACTCATGATAGTGATGAACATCATACTTCATGGTATTAGAGCTATTTAAAAAGCATCTCCTTCAAAGCAGCAGCTCTTTTTTCAGTCATCTAAACCAATCTTGCTGCTGCAGCCCTTCTTCTGCACTAGTGCTGACATCTGTCTGAGCTGCCCCGTTATGCTAATCCAGCAGAAAGTAAATTCAATAGTTTTCTGCCACAGAAGGAGTATCTCTATTATTACTAACATCTGTCACCACTACTCTTGCTTACCTTGTGCCTACAATCCCCTTCTCTATTCTTCTTGCTATATGACAATGTTATTTGGACAAGGAAGAACAGTTTCAAACTAAAAGAAGAGAGATTTAGATCAGATATTAGGAAGAAGCTCTTTACTGTGAGGATGGTGAGGCACTGGCACAGGTTGCTGAGAGCGGTGGATGCCCCATCCCTGGAAGTGTTCAAGGCCAGGTTGGATGGGGCCCTGAGCAACCTCATCCAGAGGGAGATGTCCCTGCCCATGGCAGGGGAGTTGGAATAAGATGATCTTTAAGGTCCCTTCCAACCCAAGCCTTTCTATGATTCTGTAATTTCTATGATTCTATTACTTAATTGTAAGGTTCAAGTTATATTGGTGGCTCTCCAGAGGAAATCACACAGCATTTCTTCATCTTGACTAATGACTATAAATTCAAATTGACTTTTTTTTTGTTTATGTTTGTTCATGCATATATTTGTTTGATATTGGTTACCTATTTATGGCTTTGTGTCCTTAAATTTCTTAGTAAATTCAAATTGCATCAATTTGCACTGCCCATTTGAAATTTCACCTTTTTTTTTAACCTGAAAGTAGTTTTATACTATGGTAAAGATAAAAAAGAAAACAGATTCTTTTATTAATTAAAAGTTCCACTATTCAAAATGAGGGCAAGTGTTATTGCATTTTTATTTGGTTGAGCTCTTTTATACACACTCAGAACATAATTTAAGAACAACTCCCATATTTTACAAGCATGGGGCAATAACATACAAATACCCCACTAACACCTGAAAATTTAGAACCATATTATTCAAGACTGTTATACTTCAGGGATTTTAGTATTTTGTGTCATGCATGCTGCTGAAATAAAGGCATGTTACACCTATGCAATTTCATCACCTTGTCATTTAGACTGGACCATAACATAACCTGAGATGATGCAGGCAGGGAAAATACAACATACCACTCATTTCACTAACTCACATGCAACGTGCTGAAAAACGTTGTTACTCCTTGTGAATAACCCTGCCACATCCATTTCTACTAAGGCTTCACAGCTTAGTCCTTGGAAGTTGCTAGTGAGGTTGAAAATGATGAAAAATGATGAAAATACCATATGAATTAAACTGTGAATCTCTTTGTCCTCTCTCAGTCTGTTCCCACTGTTGCTTTCCCTCACACATGGTGTTGTAAGGCAATTAATATAAATTGAGATTATTCATTTTGCTCATCCCAGAAGTATGAAGTTTCATGTATGTATGCCAAACTTATTGTCTCATATATACTGTAGTTCATGTTTATCCATGTTTGGAAGTTTCAGAGAGCTCATCAGAGGAAAATAGATGCAGTTTTTCCATTTCACAATGGAGCAGACGCAATGTTAGCCAAATATTATACCTGTGTCCCATTGTAATATCTTTGTTAGTTTAAAGACTCTAAGTCCCTCTGGGAGTGTCACAAATCCATATAATGTCCCTTTGTGCTAGATTTTTGTGTTTCTATCTCTGATTTAGTAGACAGATGTGAAAAAGCATATGATGCCAGATAACTCCCTAGTAACTACACAGCTGCAGATGTTGAAGAGAGCAACTTGTTCTGGCTAAGGTCAATATTAATTTGTGCTCAAAACTTTCCATCCAGACACGCCATTTTATGCTGGCATAATATATCTTACTGTTATTTTGGACTGATCCCTCCCACATTGATCAAACTGTTTCCCTATCTGTGGCCTCTTCTAGCATAAGTTGCTTTTCCTGGGCAAGGAGAGTAATCTTAATTCACAGACAAAAGCAAGACTGGGTTAAAAAAGTCTTGAGACAGCAGAATTTCAAGGCTTTATGATTTTTTATATCTATGAGAGTTTGCAAAACCAGTTTCCTCTCCACTTTCATCTTGTTATTTCTGCTCAGAAGGGCAAAACAATCAACAGAAAATAAGTTCTAGCTTTCTTTTGTCACTGGCCAAATTGTGAATGGTCATGTCTCTTTTTCTCTTCCCTTCGATCCATCTTAAAATTCTTACCAAATTCCCATTCCGCTATGACCCCAGGTTTGGCAGAACCACACGTTGAACTCTGTTTAATATAAACAGATAGTACAAAATAAAAGATCTGCTTTGCAGTCAATTGGCATTAGCTAGTGGTCATTCACACTAGGGTAATGTGGTTGCATAATGCTTTAAAATTTGGGGTGGGCAGGGTAACCATGCACTTCTAAAAGCTATTTTTAAACTATAAACATACCTTGTTTAGCTTGGACAACTGCCTTTCCCATAAAAGAAAAACTTAGTTTAAAATTTTTAAAGTATATTTTTTAAGATTCTATGTTAGTGAAGGTCATTCAAGAGTCTTAGAGTCCCTTCTGGCATTCTTCTGAGTTTAGTAGGAATCTTCCCACCTTTGTCAAACATCACTGGGTGTTGAAAAAGCACAAGCATCCCACCTTCAGTGGGAAGGAAGGCTTCAAACACAACACGGAATGTTGCAGGCATTTGCCATTTTGCTGTCCATCAGCCAGCAAAGTTATAGAGCTGCCCTAACTTGGCACTTTTAGCAGTTCATACTAGTTCCAGCTCAACATCATGGTCATGAAGCTGAAGGGCTTCAGCTCAGCTGGGAGCATGGAGTAGGAGCAATTTTCATCTGCACAAAACAGGTTGTTTAGCTGCACCTACAAAAGATCATCCTACGTACACATTGTCCAATGCTGATTGGATCTATCAGATTAGGCCAGTATCCCAGCAAATGATCAACTGGCTCTGGGAGCAGAGCAAGAGGAATTCATCTGGAAAGGAATTGATTCAGTTTTGGAAAAGAGTAACAAAGGAAATGTCATAACCTACTGAAGCAGGCTGAGAATTGCACCAGAACTACAGTTTTCCTTGGCATTATTATGCCTTGAGACAAATAACTGTCTTGTAACATATGCCCTAAATCTTTCCTCACATGGCACATAAACACCAGGTTCCTCACAGAGAATCTCAGTATTGGCTCATGATCATGACTGGGGAGAGACTTTTAATAGGACCTGTAGCAATAGGACAAGGGGTAAAGGTCTTAAACTAAAAGAGGGTAGGTTCAGACTAGGTATAAGGAAGACATTTTTGTGAGGGTAGTACAACACTGGGAAGGATTGCCCAGAGAGCAGGTGGAGGCCCCATCCCTGGAAACATTCAAGGTCAGGTTGGATGAGGCTCTGTACCACCTGTTTGAAGATGTCCCTGCTCACTGCTGGGGGGCTGGAGTAGGTGGCCTTTAAAGACTCCTTCCAACCCAATCCCTTCTGTGATTCTATGACTTGTGTCACAACACACGCTATTGTGGTATTCATGCCTGGTTTTGGAAACAGCTATTTTGTTTTTGCTGCTTACCTATTTTGCCTGCAGGTTTTCCTCCACGTGCAACAAAGGTTCAGTGTTTGCATTTAAGGCAGTGCCAGAGGATTTTTTTTCTTCCTTGTAGCTGCTTGTGCTGGAAAAAGAAAGACAAAGTCAGAGGAAAAAATGTATAGAGGAAAAAAAACAAAACAAAACAAAACAAAACAAGTCTTGTTTTTGCAAAATTCAGATCTGGGGACAAAATATGAGTAGACTGTTATTGTTTGTAATTCAGTGACCAGGGATCTGGCCAAAGCATGCCATGGTTCCCCCTCAGCTAGTGTGCCTGTGTTTCTCCCCCTGTGGTGAAAGGCAAAGTGGGAGCCTGATGAATGCATCTGTCTCACTCTGGAATAAGGCTGTAATGTAGCTGGGTTGCATATCCAGGAGTTTGGGAGCATTCTGGGTGCTTGAGTTAAGGTATAGTTACTGTGATCTTTAGTAACAATAAACTAGCATGTTAACTGAGTGGGTTTAGTGTGGTTGTAACCTTTTGCATTCTTTGGACTTTGCTGTTTATCTGGTATTTGTGCTATCAGATACACATTTAAGACACTCCCTAGATCCTGGTTTTGTTAGTGTGTCTCTACTGCTTATGCCAGTGGTGTGTTTTATTCTGAGAGGTGTTACTTTGTCAATATACACTGCCCTTAAAATCACTCTTATTTATTGCCTACAGCACATATCTTGAGCAATTTGCAGATGATCTCTTGGAAATACTTCCAAAATTCCAAGAAGGCTTCATGATGGTTCCCTTTACTTGCTGGATAGAGTGTTTAGTGGCGAGCTCATTTCATACATGCTTGCCATGTTTGTTCAGCTGTGCACCTGCTTTGGAAAGAAATTCGCAGTGGAGCCTGGTGCTGCCTTCACAAGGCAGAGCAGGCTAACCCCAGGCGCAGGATCGCACCAGGCTGCAGAAATTCCACTTACCAGGTTTTGCAGATGCCAGATCCTAAGCTGCAGCTCTCCAGCACTAAGCTGCAGCGTGCCATGGATATCATGCCAGAATCAAGGTTGCCTGTTCGTAGTATAGACATGTCTTTCATGTTTGAAATTATGTCTAAGGAAGAAACGGAGATAAGACAGATATTGGCAAAGGGAGAGAGGAGAAAGGAATTTCTACATTTATTAGTCACGTTATTGAAGAAAGAGGGAAGATTTTATCATGCCTGTCTTGCTGAAAGCAAGGCTCTGGGTTCACAAGATCTGCTGGTTAGAGTGTGTAACCGAGTCTACTTTCCTACAGGTTGATGCTAGAAGGTTACCACTGCTTCCCTCACAAAAAGGGGAAAGAAGTTCCGTCAGCAGGGTGTGTGCTGCATGTGTGCCTCTGTAGGGCATGGCCAGTAGGTGAGAATTAAGCTGTCCTTTTTTCTAACCTTACTAAAATGTGTATGTGGTGGGGGGAACACGGGACTAATCCCCACAGGGATGGAAGGAGAGGTGTGGAATGCCCGCTCTGCTGGCCCAGCCGGATGAAAGGGCTGAAGTCCTCCCAGCTAGCCACTGCTCGGTAAACAGGCACCTGCTGATCAAAGCACTTATCACAAGTGAAATAAAGACTAATGGTGTGAAGAGAACTACAGCATTCCTACCTATGGAAATCCCTTTAATAGACCAAAAAAAAAAAAAAAGACTGACTAACTAATGGGTTTTGCTGTTGCACTGGTGAGAGGAGCATGGTCCCTTTAAAAGCCTTGGCCTCCTTTTCTAAATGCTCTTGCTGAGCTGTGCCCCACCCCTGCATAAGCAACACCTGCATACCTGCAGGGTACTGTCTTCTTGATAGCTTGTACACCTTAATAATATGTGGTGGTGGAGTCGTCTAGGTTTGGGATGTTTCTCTATCCAGCCTATTAATGTAAGGACGCTGAGGTAGCATCTGCCAGATCCCCAGTGATGTAATAATATACAGTGCTCCTAATATCCTTTTTACAGCATTTGTGCTCTTGGTAGCCACCGAGCTGAGGAGTTTTAAAAGGAAAAAAAGGCACACAAAGGCACCTCCCTCCAAGATAAACTCAAATGGCAAATCCCAGCAAGCAGAACACAAAACAATTCCAGATGATGTGGGAGCTGTGCACCACAGTTTTCTCAGCAAACCAATAGTGTTTCAGTTTCTCAGTGTTGACTGACTGCTTATGACATATGTTAAGCTGAACTGGGGTATGTGCAATTGCTCTGGATACAGAAATGCATAACATGTCCAGGAATGCTCAAAGTACAGATCCTATGTGGTCTGAGGAAGCCTGATGGCTTTTAAGGAGGAATGAGGCATTTGGGAGTGATAGAACATTAGAGGCTTCCAGAAATCCTTCTTCAGCACGCTATGCATATGTGCATCGCTCTGAGAAGAAATGGCTAACTTGCAGAAAAAATGTAAATGGAGTAAATAAGATACTTTTTTGACAGAATTAATGAGGTCTTCATTATGTGGGAAGGAGGGAGAGAAAGAACAAAATTCTATGGATGAGATCAGGGAGTTAAATACACAGAGAAAAATAGTTCCAGAGCATAAACACAATGTAAGCTGCAGAAAGAGACACAGAAGAAACAAATATGGGGCTTACTGGGTTAGGACAAGAGGAGTCAGGGAGATGGTTGGCAGGGAAAAAATTAAGCCATGTGCATGCCCACCAGAAAGAGCTGCACAAATATCAGCCATGCTGCCCAGGACCAAAGAGCAAGTGCAGTGTTTCAGTGCGTGTTTGTACAGTGTATAACACGTGCAATTTCACTCCTGATTACTGGTAAAAGACAGTGTATACACAATCAAGAATTATCACATAAAAGCCTCAGTAGGAAACACAAGACAAGGGGTTGGCAAACCACTGGCTGACCTAGTCTGTCACTCCTTGTTTTGTTCCCAGTTACTCATTGTAGAACTAATTAGTGGCAAATTGCAGAACTGAGGTCATTAAGACTTAGAACTCCTTGCATCTTCTCCATCTAATTTTAAAACCAACTAGAGTGCTTTGGTATGTTTCCTTTTTGTAGGCAATGCCGCTGCATTCAGCCCCCTGTCACCCTTTATTTTGGCATTTGCACATGGTCACTGCCATTAGTAGGGCTTCTCTAAACACAGCACACTGGCCAGAGATCTCCCAGTGTAGAGACACTGATGTTCTTTCCTCTGGACCATAGTCATTCCCTGGAGTAGGTGGGAGCCGTACCCAGATTCTGCCCCACATGGTTCACATCAAAAGGACCTTACTTGGCTGTCGATGAAAAACTGAGCTGCACTGGGAAAAACTTCCAGGATGACAGACAGCTCTGGAAAATCCAATCCGCTTTAAAGAGAAACACACTGCATTCAGCTGTCTCCGTACTGATAATGAGCATTTACAATCCCGAGATCCTGACAACTGCACCATGCAGGGGTAATTGTCTGTTATAAATGGCACTGGAGTAAGGAAGAGACCAGTGATCTGTCCTTAATATGATTATACACCACAAACCAACAATAAGGCAGGCATTGCTCCTCTGATTCACTTTCAGCAAAGATGAATGACCAAAAGGCAAAGAAAAACAAAAGTCAAAACAAAGCACATAATATGTGGATGCTTCTCAGCCTAAAGAAATCTAGAAATAATTCCTTTGTAGACTGATAAACTGATACATCTGAGCAATGCAATCATAGAGGGAATGCAAGCTTTATAAATTCATTTTGGCCTTAGCATTCACTCTGCAGCATCCTGCACCACACAGCATGCAGGAGGTGTTCTGCTGAGAGGGCAGTTGGAGAGCAGAGTGAGTCCTGACCACTTGAAATTCCCAAAACCCATGAGGATCATATTTCTGTTTAGTCCATCATGTAATTTCAACGTCCTGGATAAATTTCAGTTTGATTAGTTACATTCTGACTACTTAATTTCTCAAGCAACATACTTGTCCTCATCTTTGATTATTTGGAGATAAAAATTTGCATGTTTTTTTGAGCATAATAGTTACCCATAAAATTCTACTATTATACTGTATTTTTCAGACAAAGAAAAATAAAAAGAATTACAAAGAATTGTAACCAATGAGCTTAAAATCATCATAAAAATGAAACCACATTAGACCAGTGTCTGGGCAAATGAGTTGAGGTAAAGACTGTTAGGTGGGAGTGTGAATGGATGGGAAATGTGAATGTAAAGGAAAAGGAATGTATCTCTAAAGGGACAGTTTATATAATTTGCTTTCTTTTGCATGTGTCTTGCTCAAAAGTTCTCATGGTGTTTGCAGTCTTAGAGGAATTTAAATTTCTTGGGTTTGGTGCCCTGGTACTGAAAAGCTTTAAAATGGGATTTTGCAGAGAGAAGGCTAGCAGGTTGTACTAGGATCATAGAAACCAAACAAGCTCCTTTTCTCCATTTATGTTGCCTCTGAAAATGTCATGTCCACAAGCAAAGACAAGAATGATTTATTTAATTAATTGCAAGGCATGACTGTAATTTTATTTCTTGTCTGAAAAATGAGAAATGTGGTTCCAGCAGTACAGTGCCCCTTCTGCATAACAGACCAGGGACCTGTTTGGGTACCTCAGACGTCTGGGAATCTAGCCTAAAATCGGGACCGTGCCTTAGGAGCTCTGTCAGATGAATCCTCAGTCCAAATCCTAAACTGCTTCTTGCAATATCCGTGTTTTCCCTAGAGTGTATCTCAGCTGAACACTGACCAACCTTGACCTATTTTGTGCAAGATTTGATTAGATCACAATGCAAGCCTGCCTAACTGCAGGCCATAAATTGCAATCCTCCATCTGGTCACT
Source organism: Dicrurus megarhynchus (assembly GCA_013399195.1). Taxonomy (NCBI): domain Eukaryota; kingdom Metazoa; phylum Chordata; class Aves; order Passeriformes; family Dicruridae; genus Dicrurus; species Dicrurus megarhynchus. The sequence goes on from VXAD01006250.1 coordinate 1,841,543, forward strand.
CTCTGATGAGTGAATATGGTCCATCAGCGCTGTCTCCCAGGTGCTGCCAGCTTGGGCACAGGAGCAGGGTGGAGTAGCTGAAGGATCCCCCAAGATGCAGGGCTCATGTTCTGTGCAACTGGACATTGTAGCAGCTGGACCAGCTGTGCACTGACTGTGAGGCCTCTTTGATTGCAGGTTTTCAGAGAGAATAAGGCAGTATTGCTATCCCTTTGCAGCTTTCTTCTGGGGCCTTCTGTGGTGATGTCCACACTGAACGTTTGATCCTTGTCTGTAAATATGATACTTTTAGATATCCAGATAAAATGCTTTACATTGAAATCTACTTGTTGACTGAAGAGGCAAATGTGTGCCTTATTTATCTTTTTTTCATTTTTACTCCCTTTCTAAAGAGCCACTGACTGTGGTATTTAAAGCCATGTAGTCCTTTCCCTTCTCTCTGACACCTCCAACAACAGCAGGATCTCTGTCTGTGCATAGGGTGCTTGGGTCCTTTAAACTATATTATTAGTGGACTGAGATCATCACTTGTAATTCAGGTTGCCCAGTACTTTCCCCATTGAGACTATATTGATTTTATGTGTTTAGAACATCATCAGATGTTAATTGTCCTTGGTGTGTGCTTTGGGCAGAGTATAAGTAGAAAATGTTAGTGAAACATCTTAAGTATATCTGAAAACAGGATAAAAATCAATGCATTTATTTGTCAGGGCTGAAAATACTAGAGTTTTTTTTTTTTTTTTTTTGAGAAGCTCTAGTGGTCCTGTTCACTCAAGAAGAGAGCTTAAATTTGGCAGGGAAAGGAAAGATGAATTTTGTGTGGAGAGATGAGCTGTGAGTTGCAAGCCAGTCTTAGTTTTGCAACTAAATATTGCAAAACCAGTGTTCATAATGGCTAGCTCCAGCATGAACCTAGGGAGAAAACAAAATAACTCCCCATTATTGGATCACTATTTGTTCTGTTCACTGAATAAGGAAGGATCTTTAGGAAGGAACATGTATAAGCACTCAGTTAAAGACAGGTACCAGGATGCGCTCAAACTGAGTGCTTAACTAAGATTATACTAGCAACACTAATTTTGATTCGTTGCAACTTCCAAGTGTTTAACTTAACTTTTTCAAAAATTTTTACTTGTAGAGAGGATTTACTGATGTGATTTGTGTGGAGAGTTTTTATTTAAATGCTGCTCAAGCCTGTTTGTCAAAAATTTGACTATTTTGGGTCAAGCAAGAAAAGAGTGGCATTTAAAATTGGTCTAAAAGCTTTTGTCATGTGGGCAACCTTTTCCAACACTTTGTGTGACTGCCAGGTTCCCTGAAACCTACAAGGTAATTTCCTCCTCAAAGTGCGAAGGGAAACTAATGTAACACACATACATTCATTGTCAGGGCTGTCTGCTATTGAGAACTCACTAAGAGCCCATTGCCTTGTGATGACTAATTAAACACTGATTTACTTACTCTCCAAAGTTCAGTTTCTTCCACGCCTTAAGCAAAGAGCAAAGGAAAACTCTGGAGAATACAGGAAAGAGAAAAGCCCGTGGGAACGCAGGCATACCCAGTGCTGAGCTATCAGCTTCGTTTAAGCCAGATGAGAATCACTCTGTCTTTTGAAGAGTCAATTAAGAATTTTTGGTGGGATCCTTGCAATTCTTTGGTCTCTGGTTGGTTCACGAACAGCAGAAGAGCAACAGGTTTTTTTCTTTTTACCACATAGTGCAATGTCCAACAGCTGCCTTTTCTAATATGCAGTGATCACATCAGCTCACTGAATTTCTCAGTCCAGTCACACATTCTCCTTGTCTTCTGTTACTCACCAGTGAGTCCTGTTTGTATGGTTAGTGCACTTCTAAGACCATCTTTGCAGTTATGCTCAAAATTAAAGTATTTTTCCATGGTTAAAAAAAAGCTTGCTTAGTCTACCACCATTTCATAACCACCTTAAAGTGGCTGAAGTCAACAACACAATAAAAAAGATAAGTTTCACCCTTCCTCCTACCTCAGTCCTGCCCCTGAACAAGATCAGCACAAGGATTTGGACAACCACACAATGAGCCAGATCAGGAAACTGATCCAAATTAAAAATGAGCTTGGCCCCTGAAACATTTGCTCTCCCCAGCCATCTGAGTTCTCTAGGCCTGTTCAGCTCACAGCTGCACAACAACTGTGCCAGCACAGAGCAGCTGGGTGACACGGGGTTAGGGTTGAGCAACCCTTGTGTAGGAGGGAGGATGGGACTGTTTCACACCAACTTATTCAGCCAAGAGTGACGCTGAGCTCAGGCAACCTGACTTAGAATTCAGAGCCTTTTCCTTTCATGTTTTTTATCATTATATAAAATGGGCTGAGTATTTTGTCACAAAATATCAACCAAACATGGTAGTAAAGGGATGCATTTAGATGCAGCATGTGTCATTTTGTTAGTCTTCCAATGGTGTAATACAGTCATCTCCTCTTTGGGTATAAATGAGATAGAACCCTCTACTGAGACAACTACCATGGTGTTTCCAGCCTTCGCACACTGCCACAAGCAGTCCTGCTCCAAAGCTCCTTATCCCATGGATGCTAGTGCAGCTGTGTGACCATGGCCCTCCTGAGTCCCACCAGCAAGCTGTGGCACACAGCCACTCGCACAGCCCAGGCGTTTGGGCACTGCTTGTGCAGCCGCTGCATCCGAGGGACCAGGAAGTAACACCTCAGGATTGCCAAACCACCTCTGATTTCTTTTCTCATAGAGTTATTAGCTTTAATTTTGTCTCTGTCACCTGTCTGAATAAATTTTAATATATCATTCTCTGGTGGTTTTCGCAATAAGATGTAACTGGGACAAGGACTGTAAGAACTTGAAAACAGTAATTAAAGTGGGAGATAAGATTAATCTTAGCGGTGTCTTCCAAGAAACCAGCAATAGAGCTAGGTTACTCCAGTTATGTAAATCTTTTTAGCTGAATGACTGAAGAGAAATTTAATTTTCAAAGAACCAATAATGTTTGATTACACCGAGTCCATTATCTCTTGCTGAGGTGACAGGCAGGAGAAAGTGAAACTACCTTCAAAAGCTTCTACATGGATGCAGGCAAGACTCAAAGGGAGAATTTCATTCTCTAGAAAGTACAATACTGGTGCGGTACAGTGGGCAGGAATACTGTGCTTCCTGGAAGCATGTGATGAGCTGTCAGAACAGAGGGCAACCTCCCTTCTTTACCAGAAATGTAACATTGCTGGAGCAAAGTCCTTACATCAGAGTCCATTGAGAAAACAACCAATAAAGGAGATAAAGGAGCGCCCTGCTTAATACTTTCTTTCAGCCCAAACCTTTTGGAATCATAACTTTTAATAAGGATCTTGGCAGCTTTAGCTGGGTACATTAATTTTAAGAAAGTAATGAATTTTGGTCTGATTCCCATCATCTTAACAGTGGAAAAGGTGAATGACTACTCAATCTGATCAAAGATCTTTCTGGTATCTGCAGATAGATTTATGGCAGAAGCCTTATTTAATACAACAGAGGGAAATACATGTAATAACCTTGTAAAATTATCAAGTTCCACATTTATTCTATATGAATTCCACTTAATCATGGTGGGCCACTTTAGGAAGAACTACTAAGAGTGAAATGGATTCTTTGTTCTTTTGCCTATGACAGTGAGTCAGAACACTAAGGCAGGTCCCAAGTAGATATCTGACTCTACAAACTCATGCAGGACTCATTCCAGAAAATGGCCAGACACCCCAAAGCAGGACTACAGAGAGCCCTCATGTCACAATTGCAGTCTTCAAGGCCTTTCCCAACTTAGTTCCTTTTTTCCTGTGCTTGTACTGTGGCTAGACAGGACCTTGTATCCAGATGGGCTTCGAAAACCATATGCAGTGCTGCAGACCTCCTACAAATGCTCCTTACCTTCTCCCACATGCTGTCTTCTGCCTGAGGCACCTTTCCCAAACAGATTTGTGTAGTTGCTAAGCAGTCTGCATATCCTATGTTAATAATGCTGAGGTGGGAGGCTTGTTTAATACCTCACCTACTCAAAGACGAAGCAGACAAGCCATGAAGGATAGAGGGTGATAAATTTTACCAGCCAGCCCAAGAAAGAAGGAAATAATGAAATCCAGTATCCTTAGAAAGCTATTATTCTTCTTGAGAGAACTGCCTCTTCTCTCTGAAAATATTGTTGGTATTTTCCCATGCTAGGGCAACAGTGTAATGGCTGAAAAGAAAATTACTCCAGTGATTTTAATGTAAATAATAACCTGGGTGTTTGATATAATTTAATTATTTAATTATCCATGAAACTCTTAATTTCTGGCAGAAACCTAGTGTACATGAAGGTGAAGCAAAGTTACTGACTTTGGAGCTAAACTGTCTCCAGAAGATGCTCTCCATCCCTGGAACCTCTTGATTAAGCCAGATGAAGCCTGGCTGAAGTTAACAAGAAATACCAAATCATAATCTACATACAAACTTGGATTTTAGAGGAAGATCAAAAGCTAATAGTTGTTGTAGCCACAGTATTGGTAGTAGTAGTATTTCTTAAATACTTGTTACATAATAAAATAGTATAAAATATGCAGCATAATGAATGTCTTTTAGCACTCAGCCTTCTGATAATATGTTTCCGAGACACAGATTTTAAAGGTGATTGGGCAGGTGCTCGGTGAGATGTTAGAAAGTGTCTCTGAGATTAAAGTTTCCTTTGAGAATCATATTAGAAGTTTATCTGCGTAAGTGCCCCAACTCCATTAAAATTCAGGTTTACATGCCTTATGACTGATGGTGTAATCAGATTGTGCACCTAATCTGATGAAAAGTCAGGCTGTTTACAGAAGGAATGATTCTTCTCCTTCATTGCCCCAGCCTCATGGCCTGTTTTCCTTGCACCAGTCTGAATGATCATATAGTTGCAGAGCAAAAAGAGAAAACACCCAATCTCTGTTGCCTCTTGAGACAGCACAGTTATTCAGCCCAGTGCAGAGGAACATCAGGATTGATACCCAGATGAACATACCCCTCTGATCCCCTTTTTTCAGTTTTCTAACGTTATTCAGAAAAGCCAGGAAGAAGTTAATGGTTCAGGGTATCAAAGTACCCAACGGAGTTAGAAGTGGTGAGTGCAATAGGACACTGCTGATACTGCTCAGCCACAGAGTAATGGGTTTGGACAGTCAACTCCGACTGGACATCCTAAAGCAAGGAGCAGATTTGAAGTTTTGACTCAGCTGTGTGCCAGAACAGCCCAGCCAGGGAAGCCTTGAGGCAGATCGGAGCAGGGCACACTGTTTCTGCCTGTCCCCATGCCTTCTCACACCACTGGTCTGTCTGAAGCCAGGTCTAACCAGCCCTCTCCAGGACAACCACTCTGGTTATTAAACATCAGCGAAAGACTCTCCTAGGCTGTTTTATAGCCCTTTTTAGGGAAAAGAGCATATTAATGTGATCCTCCCCAAGCCTCAATATAAGTAGAAAATAATTTAATTCTCTCATGCCAAAGCCAACCAACCAGTCAACCCTAACAACAACAAAAGCAGTAAAGCAGTGGTTTTAACAAGACACCTGACAAACTGCAGTGCTTCCCTAATTATCTCCTTGTCATATCTGTTTAGCGTGAATCATGAATTGATACTCGAGCAACCAGGATCCAGTGGATGGAGCTTGTGCCCGCCAAGTCAGCATGCAGAGCAGAGCACAGCTCAGGCACACGTAAGGCCCTTTCCATGTATTTCTCTGTGTGAGACTGGATCACCGAGACTGCCAAGTTCTTGGGGCAGATACTTCTGCTGCATCCACCACTCTTGATCCAGGACACTTGACCCTGGATTAGGCACTACCTCAGTACAGAAACCAGTATCAGTTTCATGTTTCTTCTGTACCTTCCTTGCAAATGTCTTCATTACATTGACAAAATTTAGACCTTTCAGTTTGTCTTGAGATAAACTTTACTGGTTGTATCTGCAGCCCAGTCCTGCACTGTGTCTGTGATTGCACATAAAAAGTTTACTTGCTAACTGTAGTTGTGTACAGTGCAAGCAAAAAATATACATTAAAGCTGATTGCTGAAGTTCACTCATCTTGAATCATTTAAGGTTCAAAACTTAAGCAGTAAAACAGTAATTTTATTACAGCCTCATCCTGTGTGGGAGTTCCTCTACTATTATTGTAGCATAATACCTAACAACATAGTACAATTCACCTGTTTGCAATTTATGTGGTATTTATGTGGCAAAGAAACGGATGAATTTTGGATTATGAAGTTAAAAAGAAGCACTGATATCCTCACAGGCATAAACCTGGGTATTTTTTACTGCTGCCGTCATGCTCCTTCTGTGACCTTGGGCAAGCCATTCCAGTTCTGTGTCTTCAGACTCACAATGCACCTGGGTGGGCAGGACAACTGTTCACCTGGTAAAAGTCTCAGGGCCTTAAGTCCTCTGGGCCTCAGTGTTGCTGGATTTTAAAGTTAGGTTAAAGCCATACCCAGAACTGCCTATACATGTGAAACTTTACTGGCCTAAGTATAGGGATGTAATTATGCCAGTATAGGCGTATCAGAATATTTTGCCACGTAGAAAGATCTTGCACTTGTTGCTTCATAGCTCCTTCCAGGAATGATGACTGGGTAAAAGCCAAAGTATTTGTTAAAGAATCAGTTTCAGTTCAATCTTGCTTGCGCAACACTTAACTGACTATTGTAAAGATCCCCGTAAACACAGCAGGCAGGAGAAGCTCACCGTTCCACCGTTCCACATGTGGGCTCCAAACTTCCAGCCAGTTCTACTTTGGAGCTGACGCTTGCAGCTCCAAATGGAGTTCAAGTTCACTTCAGAGGGACAGCAGCGTGAGGGTTCATTACTGTGGGTCTGACTGCACGAGAAGCCTCACGCACTGTAATGGGTTTACTCGCATGAATGAGGAGTAAGTGCAGCAATACCTACGGGCAGGAGGATGTCCACGTGTAAAACACCTGGGGATAGAGAGTGCTCTGTCATTGGCAGGTATTACAGCAATTACTTCAGTATTAAGACTAGACCAAATCAAGGCTGAATCACCTGTGGCAAGTGGCAGGACATAATGCTGTTCGATCAGGAACTGACTTTAACTCCAAGTCTGACAGCATCTGCTGCCGTCCCCGCAGTCCCGCTGCCGGAGCTCCCCAGCCGCTCCGGCGGTGCAGAAACGCAGTGAGGGTGTCGGAGGGGGCTCACACGCCGGGCGCGGGTCGGGCTGTGGGTCAGGGCACACAGCGGCCGTGCCGGGCCGGGCCGGGGCCGCTCTCCGGCGGCGGGCGCAGCGCTCCCAGCGGGACCCGGCGGCGCGGCGGCGGGGGCGGGAATTTGGGGAGGATCCCTGGCCGGGCCGGTGCGTGTGTGTGAGAGTGTGTATGTGTGTGTGTGTGTATGCGTGTGTGTGCCGGTGAGCGGCGCGGGGCGGCTCCGGCCGCCTGACGCCAGCCGGGCCACATCCATCCCGATCCCGATCCCGATCCCGATCCCGATCCCGATCCCGATCCCGATCCCGGCGCGGAGGAGCTGCCCGCCG
>VXAD01006250.1:1849500-2000588 GCA_013399195.1 Dicrurus megarhynchus
CCCTTCTTTCTTCTTTAATGACAAATCTGTGCTTAGAGGTCAAGGAAAGTTCACTTTTTTTTTCTTTTCCCTGTTAGAGGGTTTGGATGCTTGAGATTTTCCCCCTCCTCAGTATAGTTGCTTCATATACTCGTACAGCCAAATGATCTTATCCTGAATATAGATCTTTAAAGCTTATTAAAATTTACTGGCGTGGAAATATTCAGTCATGCGTTCAAAAGGATCTGGGCCAAATACTGACTTTTTTTTTTTTTTTTTTTTAATATAACTAAAGTCAGAGGGGGTTCTGACCGAGGCAGGGCTGCTGTGATTGCTCTTTTGTTAGTAGATCAATCTGAAGAAGGTACGTCGTCCGACCTTACAGTTTGCTTTTACAGGATCTGGATAGCAACAGCTTATTCTGAGAATTAATCGTTTTTTGGATGTATTTTAGGATAAAATGATGCTCACTGCATGTCTAAAAGGTAACAGTTTTATTTGGGGAAGTATTATAAACAGAGGTTAATAAGAACAGTACTGTTAGAGCCAGATGGGGAGGAGTAAAAGTAGATGTGTATTTCAGATACAGGCAAATGGAAAAGATCATTGCCTGAAACATGTCAGTGTTTAATGGATGTCAGTGTTCAAAGACACTACACCTTAAAACTAACATGCTTCTTAGGAAAGAGCTGTCATAGCTGATAGTTTGTATCTCTTTTGCACATTGAAGGGAAGTCAGAAAAAGAAAACTTGTTTAATATTTTTTCTTCCAATAGTTATATGTGTTTTTAAGCAGCACTCAGGAGGAAGAATAAAAACTGTAGCTTACCCAGCCCACAGAGAACCCTTTTCTTTGCAGGTGTGTGTCTGTAATTCTTCATGTGGCTGACTGCATGCACCTTGTCCTGTCAAACAATAGGAGCAAATCATGTGAGGGAACCTAAGTTAGGCTTATTTTTTTCTTTTACTTGTGAGTAATGACTTGGTTGAATTATGGGACACGAGTTTTTAGTCGCAGCTGATTAATACCTAATTTCCCCCTTGAACCAGAGAGCCGTGCTATGAAGCTTTTTCAAGGTTCTCATTGGATTTTAGTGCAGGTTTTGAGTGCTCACTTCTCTACTGTGACTGGAAGAACATCAGTATAAAAATGAGAGAGAACTGGCCCTTTTTGAAGTTCTTGCTGTGGTCTTAGGGATGAAGTCTTGCAATTTACTTCAGACTGTAAGTAGGCGCTTGAGAGAAATTTCCCTTGATTTGGGTGATCCAGAAGCCTTCCACAGCTACCAGAAAGGATCAGTTCAACACATGATCAGGTTACCCTAAGGGTAGGGATTTGTCCTTGCATCTGTTTTGACTCCATTACCATTGGGTATGTAATCAAATACATTTTTTCGTATTCTGCTCTGTTCAACTTGCTTTTTTGTGTACCCTTGAAGATGTGATGATTCGATACATTTGAGAGAAGTGACTGAGTAAACAGATGGAGATCTTTCTGTTTTGGTATAAATATTAACTATCAAATCAAATATTTGAAAGCTGATGAGTCTGGTGTTTGCTTTTCCTCTGTAGTTTGAACACAAAAGTAAAGAGTTGAATGAGAAGAAAAGCAATACAAAGGTTAATAAAAGTGCTACTTGTGTTTCTGAGTACTGGGAAATTATTCAGATTGAACTATGAGTTTCTTTGCTTGCTATAGAGATTTAAATTTAAAAAATGAACGGATTATGACTGTTTGGGTTTTTTTTTAAATTAGAGCATGAATGCACTGGATATTACATATTGCCAGTGTTCTGCTCTGTGGAGCCCAAGCTGTATGTGTAAAATAAAAGCTCATTTGAGTAGTCTTACAGGCCTAATGGAGGCATCATCTCAGCTTTATAAATAATGTAAGTTGTGTATAATGTGGAGTCCCCAGAGACTGCAGAGAAAGCATCATTACCAGCCTTTTCAACCTGCTGGAGATCTTAAATTGATTTACAGCACTGAACTGGTGCAAAATGATACATCAGGATGACACAGGGTCAACCTGTAAAAGTCTATGATGTGAGCCTGTTAGTTCAGTCATCATAATTAAACCATATTATGAGGGCAGCAAAGCAAGTGTCTGTGACGTGTCCCATTGTGCTTCAGATACGGCTGGTTTAAGAATCAAATAAAGAGAGCACCGTGTTTATTATTTAAGTTATGCGAAGAGAAGTTGAAATTAAAGCTTGTGGCCCTGTGAAGAGTAAAAGCTGAACCAATTTAGGTTGACTCAACCTCTTCCTTGCAGTCATTAGGAGCAGAAACAGATGAAGGCATGTGCAGCTTCGGGATGTGTGTGTGGGGAAGTGGCTGTGAGTGAATCTCTGAAATTTATACATCCTTTCTCAAGGATCAATTAGACTTTACCTGCAGACTGTGCTATCAGATATCAAAGGAACAAACAGGCAAACAATCCAATTGTTTGGCTTTTTTCCCCCTAGTATTTCTAGCCTACTGATGTTTGTAACTGCCTGTTGAAATGTTCCTGCAGATCTGAGTTCTTGTACAAGACAGAGCATTTTAGTCACTGCTTGGTCTATGTGGCCAAATTTATTCTAGAACAGAGACTGTAATAGTGAATATGAGTTGGCATAGGTCACTCTGCTTCTCTTAGTGAAGACAACTGTGGCTTCAGATTCATGTTTTCCTCTAACAGCCCTAGAAAATAGCATGCCACAGGTAGTAAAATGTTTGCTAAATACTCAGCATCTTAAGTCTTGCTGTTTCTGTTGGTAAAACCACTATGATGTGTTTTAGGAAAAATCCTGCAAAAATTACTTTTTTTCCTTCTTTCTGCTAGTCATTGTGCTGCTTGGGGATTTGAGAGTTTTGCATTTGTTAGTGTTTAAGCCAACTCCTCAACTACCTGAATTGGTGCGAATTTTTAATCTCCTGAGGTTCTCCCAGCCAAGAAAGAAACATACCTTATTTTTAGTCAAAAATGTAAGTAAAAAAAAAAATTGAGGCATGCAAGTGAAGCAGAGAAAATAAATGGTCACTAGTGGTAAGAGATTTATTAGTCTCCAGGTTCAGTTGCACCCCAACAGCATGTGCTTTAGCTAAGGTGCTTTTTGAGAGGCAGATAAAAGAATTAAAGCTCACTTTGGAGTGCAGTGGCTTTTAAAATGTGGATGTGGATCTGTCTTTTGCTGTGTCAGTGCAGATGAAGAAACTACCATATTGGAGACAGAGCCATAAAACATGTGAAAATGAAAGTCAGATTGCACAAATTGCTTTATGGTTAATGAAGTGATCCTACCGATGTGTGGGGCGGTTGTTGGTTTTGTTTCTGGTTATTTTTTTTAATTTCTGGTTTAGGTTTTCATGACAAACTCACCCAGTTTTGCTTTCAGAGTGCGGAAAGGTCTATTCTGCCCATAAAAACTTCACTGTTTTTCCCTGTAGTAACAGCAGACTAATGTTCTTCCACTGGCCTTTCTTCTGTGTATAGCAAAAAACTGAATGCATACCAGTCTTAATAATTAAAAGATGATACACAGTTCCTAGAAGCTTTCCTTTGAAATGTACTGAGTGGAAAATTCATTAAAATATAGACCCCAAGTTGGCAAGCAAGGTTTGAAATGTTGGTGACTTACAGGCTCGTCTACACAGGCATCTTGCAATTCTCAAGCTATTTTGCTGAAGCTGTAGAACAGCTTAGAGAATTTTTATATTCGAATGGAGGGTTTTGCTTGGGGTGGGAAGGAAGTTATTTTAAATTGAGATTTGTTTAGTGTTGTATCCCTGCAGTCTGAGGTATAACTATTTCCATTAGAATGTCGCTATTCTTCAAGACTTGAAATAACCAGAGAGAATGTTTGATTGGGCCTTTTGTAGAGGGCTTTACAGAGTGGATTCAGGGGTGAGGACACCCTTGGCTGGCTAATGGCTGCCACAAAGATCCCTATCCTCCTCCTGAGACAAATGGTCATTTGCATTACAGAAGCTTTTTGGGTCGCTGTGTATTTGAGTGGGGGACGCCTTTGTTTGTTAACGGGATAGAGAAGGCAAGCATTTAATAAAATGGGCTGATTTCAAGGAATGAAAACATTTTCTAGAATGATCCCAGATCCTACAGGATCTCTCCCTGTGTCCATTTGACGCCTGCATGTGTTGGCACTGGAAGTTCCTCCTAGTTTGGTAGGAACAAAGGGTGAGCACACTACTCCTGATTAGACTCTGTGAGGTCAAGTATTCCACGCACCAAACGCTGAACTCTTCTGAGCTGTGGAGATGGGTCCATTTTTATTACTTTTTTATTTTGGGAAAGGAGGAAGGATGCGTCAGGAGCTGCAGCCATGGGACTGCTCTGGTGGAAGGGTTGTGGGGCTGTGACCATAGTGCTACACAGCAGCTGGGTTGGGCCATCAGTAGATTCCAAAGGGTTTTCTGCAAGCATGGATTGCTTTGCTCAGTTATACTCTTCTGGTGACTGCTGTCTTGGGAGGCTGTGTAGAAACTGAGTTTACATCAGGAGCTGAAGCTTTTTTCTTCCCCTCTCTAGGCTTGCCAGTGTAGAGGAACCTGACCAGTAGAGCTATTCTGGACAGTTGCACAATTCAGTTGTTCTAACGCAGATCTGTGATTGTTCTGGACTACGTCACTTTTATTCCAATACATGTTATCCACTCAGGAGAGTGATATTAGAACAGATGTCACCAGTCTCTCCCGTTTGGTTCCTCCCCCACCCTTTCTCCAGCATGCATAGCCGAAGTCTAGAGTACTAGGAGGAAAACAAATTATTTTTAAACATGCCTTTATATAAGTCATTATATTTAGGCACCGTTCAAAGCAGTATCATCCAAACCCAACTATTATGTTGACTTGGCATGTAAGCAAATCTTTAATGTGGTTCACCAGTGATTTCTGAAGCATTATTTCATATTTCTGTACTCATAAAGGGAACACTCTTCCCAACATGGCAGCAGATGAGACCGTCTAATTCAGTGTAGACAGTCTGAATTATAGCACTTAATAGTATTCAGAAGTATATCACTTGCATGTTTTTGTCATTAAAACTACTAAAATGCCAATCCACATCAAAGTGATCTATGGACTATCAATCCAATATTGGGTAACTTGAAAATAAGATACCCATTAAAAGTTTTTACAGTGCTGACGTGATTGTAGACAGAATCATGAGAGTTTTCGCTGTCTCCTCGTGTCTTTCCCCAGCATGGGTGTAAGAGTCACATCTGCCCTCCAGTTATGACTGATGGACCTTCTTTCAGTAATTGGAACTATTGTTTGAGGGGGAGCTGAAAATATGTCCTCTCAATAAAGATTTCATCCGTGAGTAGAACTTGGATTTCAGGGTTTACAGCATTACGGAGGTTCTTCTACAGAGGTGGCAGGACTGATGTACATGTTTAAGGATTTGTCTGAGTAGATGAAAGCAAAAACAGCGTATGTGCACACACTTGACACTCCTGTAGCAGGTTGAAAAGTTTTCCGTGAGTTCAGAGAACCTTGTATGTTCAGATTGATTGGTGCATGCAGTGACCATAGTTGATGATGCCTTTACTTGCTTTTCTTTCTCACTTTGCTCAACACTGCGAACTGGTATCTCATTCTTCTGTGTTTATGTGAAAGATTGAATTACTGAGATATTTTTCTTGTAAATAATTTCAGACTTCTGATTTCAAGCATTTTAAGGCATTGCAAATAGTATCAGCATTCTGTCTGGTGTAGCATGTTGAAACCAGGGCATGAGACTCTTAAAGATATTTTATTCTTACAGTGGTGTGTATATAGGGTCCTTCAGAGTGGATAGGTATGCTGTATGTGTGTGCACATATGAATACCTAAAATAATAGTCACTGCTGTTGAAAGTTAAATTATTTGGATCAGATAAAGGTAGGCTGCACCTATATATAGTTGAGAAGAGTCTGTAAATTTATCAAGGTCTGTGTAAGTAATAATTATTTATATATAAATACTTAAATGCCGTTTAAATGCTTAAAAGCTTAAAATCAGTTTTGGTTAAAGATGAAGTAAATAACTGGAGAATCATGTTGCAACAAATTGTGGTTTCCACTTAAATGTGGTTCTAAGGGTGATAGGAGGAGGAAACATCTGCTATTTGGTCAGATGCTGTTAATGAGCTGCATATTTGACTTCATTCTGCTAGTGTATTTCACCTTTGTATCTGTTGGGTTTCATTTGAATATTGACGTGGGAGGAATTAATCAAACACCCTTGTTGTCTTACCTGCATCTTACTAGTAAGGACTTCGATTGAACTGATCTGTTGAGGGAAAAAATATGTAGCTTGTAACTAGACATATTTTCCATGACAGGGGAGAGAAGGGTCTCAAAATTTTGTCAAGATAAACATGGTACTGTGTGTAAGAGAGAGGGTGGAAGGTGGTGTGGAACTGACATCTCCTGCTCTTTCGGTTGGTGGTTTAATTCTCTGGAGTGTCCCTGTAATTGAGACAGCTGAAGAATAGCAAAAAATATAGGGGTTGGGTTTTTTTGTTCTCTGTTGTTTTTTAGCTCCTTGTCCTTTCCTTTCTAGCCCTCCCAAGATGTTGTAAAACAAACTCTGCTAGTGTTTTGGCAGGACGGAATAGTTGGCAGAACACCGTTGCTCACTGTTGTCCGATTGTCTTTTTTCCAAGGGTTTCCAAGCTGTCTTACGTGAAGCAAGAAATTTACTTTCAAGTTAGGCCATGCACTAGCACCTGCTTAGGAGTATAGATTCTGCTCCCAGGTCCTGAAAAGTTACTAAAACTGGCTCATCAATAAAACACAGTCCTGTTTGATGAAGGGTCTTTCTCTTGATATCCGAATGCTCTGATGTGAAATTTGACATATTTTTACCACTGTTATGGTTTCTGGGCTGAAATATACTTTGGGGAAGGTGGGTTTGGATTTATTTTAACCTAGGAGGGGCTTTATTCAGGTTAGTAAAACTGCACACTACAAGATGATTTTTTTTTCTGTTGACTTAATTCCATGTGTGATAAAATAACCCATCCTGCCTTTGCAGATAAGTTGGGAAACAAACAGGATGGGAACATGACAGGGCTTAGTCATGATTGCTTAAGGTATCTGGAGCTATAGTGATGAGCATGGTATGGGAACCTCTGGAGATCAGAATCTTCCAGTAGCTCACAAGCAGGGAAAAATGGGGTGGAAAAGTGGCTTCTTAACCAGGGCTGTATGCAAAGCAAGGTGACAGTGATAAGGACTTGTGTTTTAATGGAACGGAGCCATACGTGAAGCCACACTTCAGGGGTAGAAGCCTGAAGGGAGGAAGAGTGAGGCAGCTCAGAAGGCTTCTGAATTCTCTGAAGTGGTCAAAATCAGGGAGATAGCAGCTTCCTTGTGCCTCTGCCTACGCACAGCAAACAGAGCTCAGTCCCTACCTCAGTGTAGTAGCACTTGATATGATTTTGTTCTTGTGCCGAGGCAAGTGTAGTTCTATCCAGTTTTCTTGAACCAGTTGCTTTTCTGATGTGTGACCAAATTAATTGGCAGGTGGTTGTTTTGAGAACTTCACAGAATCACGGTATGTTTGAGATTGGGAGGGACCTCTGGAGGTCATCTGGTACAGCCCCCTGCTCAATCATGGCCACACAGGTTGCCCAGGACCATGTCCAGATGACTCCTGTTTTTCCAATTGTGTGATAACTGCTCTTGTTTTGTCCCAACAGTGAATAAAGTAGATTTGAAATTTATTTGAACCTCAAAGACCTGTCAACATGTACATGATGGCTTCAGGGATTGTTACACGCATAATGCCGTGACACTGGTTTAATTCCGAATGTGTAGTATTTCAGGAATCCCAAACACATGTCAAGCGTGTGCTTCCCTGTACAGGGAGGGAAGAGGGAGATGAGAGGGACAGAGACCCAACTTGGCTTTATTGAGGTCTTACAATGAGTCTCCAACATTCAGGACCAGAATTTCATCTCCCTTCATACAGTCTCCTGGTCTTTGCTCTTGTCAGGTACGTCTTTTCATCACTAAGGAGAGAGAGAGAGAGAGAGAGAGAGAGAGAGAGAACCAACAGACCTTAGTTATGTCATCATCTTAGTTTTGCTAATTACCTGGTGAATGCAGTGATGAACTATACTAATTTGAAAAATGTGAATTTTGACCTTGCTGAATGTCTCAGAAAACCTGGCTTACATAAAGATTGCCATCTTGACTATTGCAGTTTCCTGTTTTGCATTTTTGCCCGCTGCTGGCTTTACAGTCTGGCATATTTAATAACAGGCCCTTTATTATCCATGCTAGCTAGTGTCAGTGTTAAGTGCTTTCTCTTGGATGTAGTAGCCAAAGGAAAAGTCTTTGTCTTTATTAGCTTAAAAACTTAGGATAAAGTAATTACAGTTTCTGTAATGTGTCGTATTATATTTCATGTGGAAAATATTTTATAAATGCTCTCGGCTTAAAACTCTGCATTGTGTGGTGTTATTGGATAGAGGGATATGAAATCACTCTTTTTTTCTCCAAGTTTTCTGTCTAGTTACTAGAGCAGAAGGCAGTGGCATTACAGGGGGGTTGAATTGCTTGCTGGAGTGTTTGGTTAACCAGAACCAGCCAAGGCAGGGCGCCTTGCTCTGGGGATGAGAGCAGGTTTTGCAAATCAGCTGAAGTACTTGTGTCTGAGTGTGAGCTAATCTTTGACCTGGATATCACTTAAAATTTGGGGGTGGCAGCTCCCCGAGATGGAAAGAACCCTTAAGAGTTGGGTTTCTCTCAGCCCCAGCCATGGATTTCTTCGCATAGGCTGGCTGGGTGACTTCGGTGCTCTGAGCTGATCCCGCAGAACGTGTTTTTTGGTTTATGGTGGTTTTGCCAGGTTAGGAAGGTGAACTGACTGACAGGTAGAGGGAAGTTGTGTTGCAGTACCAAGGCTGGCATGAGGGAGTAAAAGGAAGCCTTTTCTCTCTGGGTGGGAGTGAGCTCTTGGGGCTGCTCATTGGCTTGTGGACCTGTGACCTTGCTGGCCCGGGGCAGCTGCTGGAGGTAGCCAGTCACAGGCAAATGCTGTAGCACTCCCAGATGAAGACTTCCTTAATATACTTGCCAAGGAAAGGTCTAATTTACAGGGGTTTTTTTCCCAGATACTTATGCTGGTGATTAGGAGGGATTTGACTGCCAACAGTTACGTCAGCCACAAAGCCCCAGTGTAGCTCTATTGGCAGCAAAACGACAGTGATTAATGGTGCAGTGTCTTTTATTGGGGGTGAGGGAGGACGGATGGAGAGCAACACTTAAACAAGCTTTTCTGGTCAAGTGTTGTTTTGCTGGTATAAACTGCAAACTGTCTTAGAGATGTTTTTCTAGTTTAATTCAAGCAGATGAGCAGAACACATCTAGTGCTCGTCCTGTGTGAGGCAGGACAAGTGGTTTTCCTCAGGAGGAAAAGAATGTCCAAGTTTAACTTCTTGGTAGCAGAAACTTTATTTTCCTCTGTAGAGGATGAAAGAACTTGAAACAATTGGCAGACTGGGTACAGTTAGCAGCATTATCAAGGAATCAGAGAAAAGGTAAATACTTACTCCACTAAAAACCCTTCTGTAAAAGTAGATTGGTGTTACCAGAAATCGCTGCCAGTGAAGGTAGTTAGGACACCTGAAGCTGATCTGTGCTATGAGCCAGTGCACTGTTTGTAGCTTTCCTGGGTTCTGCACCACTGCATAAATCACTTTCACATTTTTGGCTTTCGATACACTTTTCGCAGAAGAAATTCAGAAAACATTTGTTTTGGTGCTATATGGTACATGTGTTTAAAAACCCTTACTCTTTCTTGTTACTTGCATTGTTGTAGTATATTTCTTAACTTTTAGGAATTAGACTATCTACAGATTTAAAATGCAATCTGTAGGTATTTCCCTAGTAGCAGGAGCTACTACTTTTCCTAGTGCTGGAGCAAGGTACTCACTGAATTCCCTTGTAGCTTTCTGCTATGCTGAGGAACTCTCCAGAACATGGGAATCCAACTGTAACATCTTTTTCATTTTTATCTCTGGCTTGGCTAGAAGCTTCTTTGCAGAAAGCATCACCATAACTGGCATAAATGCTCCAGTGCTATTTACTGCAGTTGACTGGATAACTGTTCCCTTTGCCCTTCTCCCCACCGGTTTATCAGGAATGACTCTTGCTCATGGTCAGATCCGACGCATCTGCTGTGGTTTGTGAACTGGGAGCAGGTGAGAACTGGGAGTGCTGGTGGCAGGCTGCTTTGGCTCAAGTCTCAAATTCCTGATTTTTTCCATCACACCTTTGCCTACCTTCTTGCTTTCACTTGACTTGGTACATGAGGGCTCTCAATCTTCCAGACCAGCCAGCAGTCCAGGGTTGTTTGAACCTAAAGGCTTCTTGTCTTGGGAGCTGGGGAGTGCTGGTGTCAGCCCTAGAATTAAAGGCATTTTGTGTAACAGCTAAAAGACAAAGAGTCTGAAATCTTTGTGTGTTCTTTCTGTGCGCTAGCTTGTAGCCTAGGAGTAAGTAGTCTTGGAAAGCTACCAGTGCTGGTGGTTCACCCTTGCAGCCTCAGTTTGTGACTCTGGAGCTTGGAGTTCTTCTGTCTATCCTCAGTACCAGGCAGCTATGACTGTTTGTTCAGTAGCAGGCAGCAGCAGCAGTGGAAAATTTGGAAGCCTTATGGCTGTTTTAAGCTAGCCTGCTGCTGACCTTGCAGAGCATGGGCTGTTTGGAAAATGCTGTGTTTTGGTGTCTCGGCTGTAAGAGACTTGCAACTCTGCAAAATTTGAATTTTGAAACTTCAAACTGGTCTTGAAAAATTATGGTGGAGTGATTAATAGGCTGCCTTATCGCCATATGCAGAGTCATACAGGCTCTGTTAGTAAGAAAAGCTTGCAGATAAGGAAAGGGTAGTGAGTAATTCTTTATGTGACTTGGTTCCTCTTCCAAAAATCATGAAAAGCTTACAGATAACGAGGGGATCAGACAGACAGATTACAGCCCTTTTCTCCTGTTGTAAAACCTCTGTATTCCCAGTAAGCAGTGTAGGAGGATATCTCCCACTTCCTTTCAAGCTATGCTGTTCCCAACTGCTGTCTTAACTATCAGTTCCTATCTGTGGGTTGAAGCCTTTGTACAGAATGCTCCAAAGCCTTGATCTCAGGAATATGAGAAAACAGTTTGACGTGAGATTCTGCAGATGTTCTGGCACAGGGCTGTGACAGCTGCTTTTGCCTCATCCCACAGTTTTTTGGATCTCTCTGACTCCTTATGTATGGCTGCACCCTTGTTTTGCCCTTTTGGAAGGGCAAAGGTGTGTCTGTGACTTCTGGGTCTGTTTTTAGTGTAGGCAGGCTCAGAATTGTACCTCACCTGCTGGTAAAGGCCAGGAACAACCTTACATATGTGTTTGTGGGTGTATTTTAAATGTTAACCCAGAGTGTCCTCGATTTGGTCTCAGGAGGATCCCTAAAAATTGTACTTGCCTGTAAATCATAATCTTTGAAGAGTTTAATTGTCTTGTGTGGAAGCTGAAGGGGCATGTATAAACACTGTGATCTTCCATTTATAAAGGGTCTGTGACTTAGGGTAGTTTGATAAATACTAAGGAACTGCCAGGGAGTATATGCTGTGATGGGGTTGTGCAGCTGCTGCTCCCTTTCCTGAGGACCTGGAGCACACTGGGCTTCATGTCATCTGAAGTCCAGTCCCAGTTTTCAGAAGGCCACTGGTGGCATGCTGTAATTAAATAATGTTTCATTGGACAGTGGAAGTCTGGCAAATATTGGTGTTTGTGTCTGAGTTGTATAAACTTGGCTTGGAAAGCTGTGTCATCTTTTAACACTTTCTCTGTCCAGAGTGGTAGCTGTGAATTGCAGGACACTTGACAAAATTCAACATAGACATTTTAAAGATGTGAAGAAGGTACAACATTTTAAAATTTATTTGAAGGTGAAAAAATAGCTCTTTAGTTTTTACAGATAAGGCAAAACTAGGAAAGCTGGAGGAATCCTTTAAAAAAAGTAAAGCATGCATCTCATGAAATGCACTGAAATGTCTTCGGCGCTGGCAAACTGATAATTCTTATTTCAGGTGTATAAATGGTAGGTGGGGGACTAATTTGTGGAAAGATTTATTTCATTTAACAGCATTACTTTTTTGGTTTAATTTTCATCAGTTTGTTCTGCTTTGCTGAGGCTTGACCCAGTAACTCTTTTATTAGTGAATAAGTAATTTTTCTTCTCGGTTTTTGTCATCTCTTACTTTGGTGAAGGATTCTGCTTTAAAGCTGAGGCTCTTGAGCTGTAATTTAACATCTTTACTTAATCTCTGATAAATGAGGTCTGGGTCACAGTCTTTAGAAGTGGTTTAATGCAGCTGATGTAACTGTATTGGTGCATGCTCTTGGTGAAATGAATCATTTGGAGGAGCAGTGACTTGCCTCAGCTGAGCATAACTGGAGTGCATTTGGTGGGGTTCCCCTCCTTAAAAAATACCCCACTGGAGCACTGCTCTGGCTGGGGCTGACAAACCCCTTTTTAAATTCATGCAGTCTGTGCTAGACTGTGCCATTCTCTGAAGACAAAACACATCTTGCATTTTATGAGCTTCACTCAAAAATTTGGATGCCTGAGTGGTGATGGGCATTTTTCTTTATTTTCTGTTTTAAAGCTTTTCCTTTATGCTGCAGATGTATGTTTTAACTGCCTAAAAAAATCCCTGAAAGTGACATGTCTGTAAATTTTCCCCATCTCACCTGTGGAGGAAGTTCCTCCCGCCCTGTGCTGATGAATTGGAGGGAAATGCTTTTTTCGGCTGATAAAAAGAAATAAAATTCCGTGCCCTTCCCAAAGGAGGAATTCAACAATTGGACAAGTGATGTGGGACCATGTGTTGGTTTGTAAAAGGATATAGTTTGTAAAGATGTTTCCTTTGATGCCTGTGATGAATATGGATGTGTTTCCGTTGGAGAGGGTTTTGATTAAATTATGCAATTAGAGCTGACCAGACAGATCTAAATATAGGAAGAGGTTTCAGTTATCCTGCCTTTGTGTGTATTAACACACCCACACAGATGTGTGTTTGTTATTGTTGTAAACAACACCTGTTTTCTAAAGACAGTTCAAAAAGTCAGGAAAGGGAATGGTCTTTGTGGAAAAAGGGAGTTATACAGGAGTTTTATGATGAAAGGGAAAAAAAAAATCTGTTTTCCCCAGCTTTTTCACCTTTTAGAAAAGGACTTCTGACTTACTTTAATAGCTAGGCTAGTCCTGGCATCTTTGTGGATGTTCACAAAGCCATAGCCAGTGCTCCAGAGTGGTCTTAGAGGTTCTTCTGCACTTATCAGGGCTTGGTCTGTGTCATCTAACAATACTGACTGAGATCCTTGGCTGCTTCTGTACTCTGAGTGCTCTTAGTTCTTAGTAGGACAATGTGTGGAGTTTAAGTACTCCACAGCACAAGTGAAATGGATAGACCTGCCCCAAAGATGCGCAATGAAATACCCACTCTGATGGCTGGTAATTAATTCTGTCCCTTGACAACTGTTTCTTTGGATATGTTTTTCTTGTGAATGTCTTGTCATAGTTTGAGGATTTCTTTGAGAGGCCTTTAGCTTGGAGAGAGTGAAGAATGAAGAGTCTCTTCCTTCATAGAATTTAGGGAAAAAAACACGTTATGAACACCATTCTGGCAAGTTTTGTGATTCACAGCCTTGTACTCATAGGTTATTTTAGTGAAGTTCATATTTTGCAATCCCATCTGTGCCAGAGTTTTGACTGAATCATCAAGTTACAGTTCCTTCCTGACCTTGGTTGAAGTATTGGGCTGCGGTTTCAGAGATAATCTTTGAAAGCACATCCGATTCAGTCCAACTGCTCGCCAGCACCAGAAGGGATTTGTGCACACCTGGGTGGACGTTTTGATCTATCCTACTTGTACCAGCCCTGCTGTGCACCAGGCTTACCCAGCTTCCTGACCAAGTATCTTGGCAAACTTGGTTTTAGTTTTTTCCTGTAGTCTTGGCAACATAAAATTTGTATAAAATAAGCACGGTGAGGAGACCTGCAGGCGGTAAAGGAAGAGCTGGTGCTTTGTGACTTTGTGGAATCTCACATGCATCTGAAGGCAGGAGTGAGTAAAATTCAGCAGTGTGAGTGTTTTTCATCTCTGATGACAAAGGCAGGATTTGAGGATCTGGTGATCGCTTAAGAGGCTGTATAATGTTAGTGTTTCTTGTAACCATGGTGGAGCTGTGCTTTAAAGAAGGTGGAGGTAAAACTCATGAAGGATGTGGTGTTTAAATTTGTTTTCAGGAGTATGGTTTTCAGTAGGTCAGAAACAGCAAAGGTATTGGGAAGAAATGTTCTTAACCAGGACAAGGGCAAATCTAATTGTTGATGCATGTCTGTTAAAACTGGGAAACAGCCTTTGCCATGTTCTTCTCACAATGATATACTACCTTAGAAAGACTTTTGTGCCGTTTTAGTTGTATTGTAACACAGGATTCGGTTTCTAATGTGTATGCAAAGCAGTATTTTTTCTGGAGACGCAATAGTGAAGTTAGCATAAATCTTTCAAATCTGGTATCTTCAAATCCAGAAAACCTCTAAGAATTTGCTATTGTTTTACTCATGCAATCGTGATAGTTGAGACTTCAAGGGCAAGGAGCAGTGCCTTGTGTGCCAGAAGCTGAGTGGGGAGGCGGGCGGGAGAAAAGCTGCGGTTCACTGTAGAAACTGGCCGAACACCGTGTTCTTGGTTTGAACTGTGGGGAGCGCTGGGAAGGAGCTGGCAGATACTCACAGTGTAAGGTTATCCCTTCGTGCTCTGGACTAACAGAGCAGTGGGGGGTTTGTGGGTTTTGGGTCACTGTTGCCCTCCTTCCCTCCACAGGTAAATCCTGCATTGCCCCTGCGGTTTCATTTTGCTCTCCCCCCGCCTGCTGAACTAAAGGGTGCTTGTAGGTATCTGACAGGATTTTCCCTGTGGGCTGTACAGTGGTACATGGGAGGTTTTCTTGGAAGGGCAATCCCTCAGCCAAATAGCACGAGGGATGGATGGCCCAAGAGGAGTTTTGATACAGGTGGGTATTTTGGGCTGTAACAGAGGTTACTTCACAGAACAGGCTGGAGACCCTTGCTGGGTCTAAGTAAGGAAAGCAGTCTAAGGGTCTAGGAAAAAGGTCAGGAAAAACCCTGCCTACTCTGTTAGGTATGATGAGGTATTTTCAACACCAGTGTGTTCCTCTTTCCTCGAACAATATGTTGTATATCAGAACAGAGGATTGCATATTTCAGTGGTTTTTTGAGTTCCTTCTACCATGCCAAGAGAACATAAGAGTTAATTTTTTTTTTCTTTTCTCTCTGTTGTTTTCCTAACCTACAAGGAAAACCGAGTCAGGTTCTGTACAGGCTCTCTAATGAGTTCTACAGCACTGTGATGTGAAATGTGCTTTATTTTTGCATGTGTATTGTAATTCACTGAGGTTTCTACCAGGTTTAGTGCATTTTTCCAAGCTGAGCAAGATCTGATCTTCTGCCATAAGAAGGTGCAAAGAAAGAATTTGACTAAAAGGAGGATAATTCAGCAGAAGACTCTGGACTTTCTGTTGCACAAAGCACATTACTTGAAGAAAGAAATCAAAACTTTTTGCTGCTTGCTCCAAGAATGGGGAGCTAGATGAAGTTAGTGCACAATATGTTGTTACACGTTCTAGCATTGCAGTTGCTTAGACTTCGTGCCTTTTAGTAATACATGGAAACTGTACATGGAGATAGTTCCTGCCAGATTAAAGAGACAGCTCTCTGGCTTCTATGCCAAAATCTGTTTTCTGGGGTTTTTTAAAGAAAAAAAAAGTCTAAATATTGTACTGAATACATGAGTTGCTGAAAATATGTGTCTCTCAGAGAGGGAAAATGGCTAAATATTTTTAAAGAAGCAAATTAAAATCTCTCTGCTTGTTATTTCTTTATAGTAATGGATGTTGGGAAGAGGTACATTGACTAAGATAAATTGAATTTTTAAAATGTAGTCATAGACTAGACAGTTTTCTCTATTAACAATTATCCTCACTGTGGTTCCTGCCCATTTTTATGTCTAACTGTGCTAAGCATATATTAAAAATATTTAATAGGATCCTTTTTGCCTGCATCACTGAGCCTGTAATACAAATAATGAAATTAGTAGTAGAGTTAGAGTCACTTCTTGTTTGCCTGAAACTTGGGCTAGAAGTTGTTTTGCTCCCCCATCCACCCCTCTGGGAGAGGATCATCTAATTGTCTAAACCCTTTCTCCACCCATCAAAAACAGTCATTTATGCAAAGTGGGACAGTTTCCTATGGGATCTCCTGTGGGAATTTGAAAGCAGTCTCGTTGAACATTTTACTGTCTGCTTCATGTTGCTGACGGAGTAGCTATCTCTTCTTTGAGGGCTAGAAAAATAGAACTTCACTCTTAGGCATTTTGCCTGAATACGTTTGTTTAAATACAAGGCTGGCTAAACAGATATGTAAAAATATAATGCTCACTTATTTTTTCATAGGCTGCGTACAGGTTTGTGTGTTAATCCAAAGATGACAAAAAAGGCAACAGCAGTGAAGGAAGACAAATAAAACAACATTGGGATTTGAAAGAAGTCTGTTGATTCCAACTCATCCATCAGCAGACAGAATGCATAATAAAAAGTGCATGGGTTTGGATGTGTAGAGAGTGTCTGATAAGTGGGTAACAACTCAATTTCCTTTAAACTGATGCCAGACTGCGTTTTGGAGTGTCCTGTTGTTTGGCCTAGGTTTCTGTTTCATCCCTACCTCATGAATAAACAGACCCTTCAATGGCTGGTGGTCATTCAGCTGTTGGAAATACTAACTTTCCCAGAAGGGCACATGGATTTGGGGAAGAAAGATGCGGACTGTGTCATCTGCTGACTCGTGGTTTAATCTTTATTTTGCACTTCCAGCTGATAAGCCCACTTTGTGCAGAAGCAATACAGGAAATGATGCAGTGCAGAAACCAAGAGTGGCAGAAAGGGAAATGGAATGTACTGGCAAGGGCTCAGCCCTGCGGATGAGCTCTCTGCTTCTTGGAAACGAAAATCTCCACATACATTGTGGTTTGGGTTTTATTTGTTTGGTTTTGTTATTGTTTTTTTCTTTGTCTGTTTGTTTGTTTCTTGGGTTTTTTTAGCTTAATATTGGTTTTGGAGCTTAGAGAAACTAGTGTACAGCAGCCTGTGAATTTTCTCTCTCTTCCCTTATCTTGCTGCTTGTTCAGGGCTTGGGGTGTGCTTAGGCTTTGTTTTGGAGGCAGGACTTCAGCAGGAATCCCTGGCTGGAGGCTGGTGGCCAGCTGGGTCCTGCTGAGTGAGCTGCATTACTCCCAAGCTCACCTCCAAGCACTGTGCCTAATGCTGTTCCTCCTGCTCCCAGCAGCTGCTGTCACAGAGATGCCACCGTAGCTTTGATGGTGAGGCTGAAACTTGTTTTGGGGTGCATGACTGTGGGAGTGGGATGTGTGTGTGCTGCAGGGTTTGATCCAAAAAACTTCAGAGAATCTGTCCCTTTGGTCTGACTGCTTGGGGCTGCATCTGAGCGTCATCTTAGTCCATGCAGAACTCACGTACTAGCCCATGTTAGGGTTGTATTTTCAGGCACCGATATAAACATACAGTCTTAATAGACGGGACTTTTCCTTTTTCACAGCAAGTAGCTTGGTGAAAAATGGGTCAGGCCTAGGTGGAACCACATCTGCAAACTTTATCGATGTTGAATGAAGCTTGGGTCAAAATGTAGACTTTATACTTTCTCCTTTATTAAAGCTTCAACTCAAGCCCTTTAAATCTTTTTTGTTTAATTCAAATGGATGTGAAGGAGAAAGCTTTACTTGGTATACTACTGGAACTTGTAACTTTTATGTGTGGAACTTGTATCTTTTGCTTGAAAAGTGCAGACGAAAGATAGAATATTAGAATATTGATTAATATAGAGACTATATATGAATTATATATAATAACTCAGTTACAAACATACTTAAAGCACATGCACTGGGGTTCTGGTAATTCAGTTCTTAAATTAGCACAGCATTTTAATAGAGCACTTTACAGTGCATGTAAGGATAAAGTATACCTGGACTACAGTCAGTGACAGTAATGGAGTTTCAGTTCATTTAACAGTGTAGCACATGCCCACGTAACAAAACAAATTCTTAAATTTGCCGCAGGCTCATGCAAATCTTCCCTTGCATTAACATTATTTCAAATACAACATAAAAGAAATGGGATGTACCAGTTTGAAGTGTAGGTAGACGTGGCCTGTGTCTTAGTCCATAACCATTATTCACATAAATGTAGTTTATGCATTCAGCCTAATAAAACTGAACCTCTGCAATTAGATAACTGTTTTAGTGACAAGTTAATTTGAATAAAGTGGATGGTTTTCAGCTTAAATTTCTTCAAGTATAGTGGTATACTATGAAACCATTGCAGTGTATGACAGTCAAGAGAGTAAGTGTGCCGTAGCATTTGCAATTTCAAGGTCTGCAATCTTTTCTTAGTATAGCTGTGAAATCCTGTCTGATGTGGGTGTGCTGACACCTTCTATTCTCTGTGTGTATAGATTGCTGGTTGGTTGGGTGTTTTTTGTGTTGTTCTGATGGCAACAAAAACATTCATATCCTTTTCCCTTTCCCCCTTCCTCTGCAACCTGTTGGTATCCAGTCCAGGATATGTTTCCTGTCTTGTCTGTCTATTTGAAAATCAGTGGTGTGGTGCTCTTTGTCTTATTTTCCCCTCCCTGCCAGTCCCGGGTCTCTTCTGTTTCCCTTGCCAGAGCCTTTTGCCTGCTCCCAGCCTAGACAAGCACAAAACATGCTACTCACAGCTGGGACTCCTTCAAATGTGGTGTTCCTCCCCCTCTTGACCCATTGCTTCAGTCCCATTCCTTGTCTCCCAGCTTGAGGACCACTGTGCTGTCTAAAATCCTCTTATCTGGACTTCCTCGTCCTTCCCACTCCTTCATGTGTCCTTGAGTATATCAGGCAGACATTGCAGCAGGAAGGGTCAGTGTGTAATCGGTGAAGTTCACGATAGCTTTCCCTCACAGGCTGCTTAGGAGCTCTGAGGGCTCTTAGGTGGGATGGGCAGTTTTCTTTCTCTTGTGAGTGAGTGAGAGCTAAGATCTTTCTAGTTTCACTTTCTTTTTTTTTTTTTGCTTTGTTCCTCAAAGTCAGTCAGAGGTGAAACTGTACTGGATTTTTTTTTTCAGATTGAGTTATGCTCAGGTCTAGTGCAGTGATTTTTGAACTTCATGCCTGGCAGTTTGGAGAGAGCTGGGCAGCACATTGCTGTTGAGGAATATTGCTTCCAGCCGCTCTCTAAACTAAATAATAAAAAAAGCATTAGTGATCCTGCACTGCTTCCTTGGGATGTTTTGCTGGTTAAGGTTGCAAGAGCTGACAGGCCGAGTGTAGCACCCCTCACACTTAATAGTGAAAAATTTAAATTGGGGGACTGTTTTAGGCTAGATTGAATGTGAACTACATTTCTAATATAGGGATATACTGGGTTCAGCAGCAGGTCCTGCTGCTTAAGTTTTCATCAGATGTGCCTTGAGTCCTGTCGGCACTTTGTTGTTGTTTTGTTGTTGGTTGGTTTTTGATCACACCACTCTTCTGGGTTGAGGTGGGGGATATTTTTAACTGCTGTATGTTAACTTGAAAGGCAAAATCCTTTTTTTTTCCTCTTTCTCTGATACTGTCCTTTAGGTTGTCAACCAGAAGAATTTAGAATAATGAGAAGGTTGTGACCATCAAGGGGGGATGTCAGCGCTGCCTTCCTGGGACTGGAGGATTGAAAAGGAGAGAGGACCAGAACTGTTTGATCCAGGCTGCTTTTGACTGCTGACACAATCTGCTGTACCCTGGTGGTGGTGGAAAAATAGGGCAGTCGTTCCTGCTTGGTTCTGTGGTATCACCACAGCGGGGTCACCATGAATGTAACAAGTTTATTCTCCTTCACCAGCCCAGCAGTGAAGAGGCTGTTGGGGTGGAAGCAAGGGGATGAAGAAGAGAAATGGGCAGAGAAAGCTGTCGACGCATTAGTGAAAAAACTGAAGAAGAAAAAAGGTGCTATGGAGGAGCTGGAAAAAGCACTAAGCTGTCCTGGTCAGCCCAGCAACTGTGTCACAATTCCTCGTTCCCTGGACGGCCGGCTCCAGGTGTCGCACCGGAAGGGGCTCCCACACGTCATTTACTGCAGAGTGTGGCGCTGGCCGGACCTGCAGAGCCATCACGAACTGAAACCTCTGGAATGCTGTGAGTTCCCCTTTGGTTCAAAACAGAAGGAGGTTTGCATCAATCCCTACCACTACAAGCGGGTGGAAAGTCCTGGTAGGTTCTTCCTTGTTTGTACCTTTACACCTTATCTGAGCAATGCAAAGTGTGGCAATTAATCACGTGACTCATCGGCTTAAATAAGCAAAAGTGGCTGTTTGCACATGTCAGATTCTTCCTCTGCAGTTTATCTGGATGTAGGCATTAATTAGCAGTTCTCCCTTTCACGTGGTGAATGCTTCACTTGTGTAAATGTTTTGTCACTACACAGAGGTAGTCTTAGCATGTGCCTCAGGCGGCTGGGCCTGGTATCATCTGGGAGTGTTGGTACCCACTATCCCTCAGTTAATTTGTTGTTTACTCAACTGTGCAGGTCTATGATTTTGTATGAAACGCTGCAGGCTAATGTAAAGGATTACTTGCATTATCTGTGCGTGAAAACCATTCTGACACACAGCAGTAGTAGCAGTAGTAGTAGTATTTCCAAATTATTATTTTACTTTTTCACTTTAGTTTCTTCATCCTACAGAAAATAGTACTGTTTTTAGGATCTCTCACAATTGTTGCCTTTTAAAAAGACTTTGTGTTTAGACAGCAGATTATAATCCCCTCAGTTTGAAGTTTGATAGCACTGTTTGATTGTACATGAAATTTTACTGTCAGCTGTTCTGCAAACACAGTTTGCTTACCTGTTACCCACTGCCTCACTTCTTTTTTTAAGGTGCCACCCTCCTGTCTTCAGCCTCCTCTTCAAAGGCCAAACCTCTCTTTGATAACACTGTGCTTAATTTCACTCCTGCAAGTTTATTATCAGGGAATACTTCCAGGGACTAAGATGAACTGTGCTTGGATGTGTCATCACCAGTCTCCAGCTGTTTGTGAGGGTGTACAGGGACAGCTGCAGAAATGCACTGCAGGCATGCGTGGACTTCCCTGGTTTAAATGTGGGAAGTCCAGCAGTGTTAGCCACTGCATAAACTCTGCAGCTGTCTATTGAGTGGCAAGGATACACAGATCCATGATGGAAATGAGGTTGTTGCAAGATTGTTTTGCAGTGGATGGAAATTGCATTTGTCTTGGATCTGCAATGCACAGTGCATATCTTGATGTTAAAGATACGCTGTGTTAGTATTGACTTGGAAATCATGTGAATGGCAGATGCAATACCCATAATGTGTGTATTTATGCAGCAGCAGCTTGAACAAAGGAATTCAGCACCGGAAAAACAGTTCTGAAAAAAATTTTTTAAAAATTCTCAACAATTTCATATTAAGTACAAGAGGGATCGTAAAATAGTCATGTACTTGTACTGCTAGATGTCTGCATATGTCTGGGTTGGTTGCTTGCATTCAGTATTCCAAAATACTGAAAATTAAGATACCTCTATTTCTGTTAGATTGAGCAACAGTTGGGTTCTTACAGTAATGCCAAATTACATGTTCTAACTCATTTTGCTTTAGTATTGAAAACAGTTACTGAGTTTGAGAACATTCTCATATGGACCATTTATGCCATATTTAAAACCAGGTATTTGTAAATATCCTGTCACTTCACAGAATCACAGAATCACTTAGGTTGGAAAAGACCTCTGAGGTTGTTGAGTCCAACCTTTGACCAGACACCCCCATGTCAACCAGTCCATGGCACTGAACACCACATCCAGTCTTTCCTTAAACACCTTCAGGGACGGTGACTCCTCCGCCTCCCTTAGCAGCCCATTCCAATGTCTAATCACCCTTTCTGTGAAGGAATTTTTCCTAAAGTCCAACCTAAACCTCCCTCCCCTGGCGCAGCTTGGGACTCTGTCCATATTCTGTGTTCACTTCAAGAGTTATGCACGGTAGAATAGAACTTTCAAAAGATGCCTAACTAAAATGTACATTTTAGGCTGGGTTTGTAATGTAGGAGGAGTTTGTGTTTAGTCAGCCACAGATTGTTTTGAGGGATATTGCACAGAGCTGAGTGGGAAAACAGCTTTTGGAAACAGGTGATAGCTGAACTCCCATTTGGCTTGGAGAGCTGTGCTCTGTAACTTCTGACTTCTTTTTTCCTGTCCCTTCCTTGTTCTTGCTGTCCTCCAAGCATGGCCTTTATCTTCATTTCCTGACAGTCACTCCCAAATTCTGCTAACCATTTTTTCCCATTTTTGCCAGGACATTAGAACGTTAAACCATTATTGCTGCATAAGTGCTTACGCTTTGAGATTAATGGGTAGTGGGAATTCATGCATGAGTCACCATTTACAACAGTCTATGGACTTGAGCAGATATCAAGGTTTGTGTTTCCCAGAAGGCTTAGAAATGTGCTTTCTCTTGACAAAGCAAAATTGGAAACTCAGATTGTGTATGATACATGTTTTGTGTGCAAGGTACATCATGAATTTCTGGCTCTGCTTGACGTGGTCTCTGTTTAACTGTTCTCTGCAGAACCAGTTACTGGAGAGCTGAAGGGTATGATCTGTGCATGGGATGGCATCTATCCTTTCATTCTTCTGCTGATTGTTGTGTGATTTGTTTCAGTGTTGTGTAAGGTTTGAGGAACGGATTAGTGGTAAATCCTCAAATATGTAAAGTCAGGTAATGCTCTTTGTTGGGAAATCAGTGCTGTGGATGCATCTCAGTTTCCACAGTGCCAGAGGCATGAATGGATTTTCTACCCTGATACCTTATTCCATCCTCACTGTTTAGCTTGTGAAGATAAGCTTGGAAAGCATGAGAACTGGCACTCTGTGGTATGTTGGCCAGCTACAAATCTACACCTGAATCCAAGTAAGATTTTTCTGTTAGCCAGGCTAGATAGGATTGTAAACAGTGAGAGGAGGCAGAAAACTATCAGCAGTCTCAAACAGGGAATCTCCCAGTGTCCCTGCACACGGAGGGGAATGTGGCATCTGGCAAGAACATGGGTGTGACATGATAGGACCATGCTCGTGCCTAACCTGACTGGGAGGCTCTGCACAGGCACGGGGGCTTGTCTGATCCTGTGGCGTGTTCATCAAGAAAACTAAACTCACAGAAAACTACTTTTTGGCACAGTTAACTTGGCAAGCTCAGTGCCTCAGCTCACTCACGTGGAACCAGAGGGAGGCACAGCAGCGTGGGGGCACAGGGTGGAGGTGAGGAAGGGTGGCCTTCCCGTGACACTGACTTTGTCCAGCCTGGAACCAGCGAGCTGATGGAGCGATGGAGCCCCGCTCCCTGGAGCGGTGCATGGGCTGCTCCTGCTCGCTGTGTTGTGCCAGCACAGCTGCTCCCGTGGCCTTGTGCTGAACCAGTCACTTTTCCTCTCCCCTGCTGTGTTATCTTCCAGGCTGATCGGGGCAGCACAGGGGCTTTTGTCCTGGCTGCGGGAACATCTGTACCAACACAGCCCTGCAGAGGACATCTGGGAAGGAGTGGAGGCGGAGGGACGTCAGAGGAGAAAGCAGAGACTTGTTGCTGGGAGTAGGAATGCAACCTTGCACTTGAGTGCCAGGAGGAAATATCTCCTTGAGATGGGTTACAGTAGCTCACTGCTGCTGTTCCCTATGTCTGTTGTGTGCAGAATTATTTCTGGAGCAGGGCAGTTAATGGCTGTCAGATTTCTCCCTTGGCAAGGCAAAGCAAAGCTTTTAATTAAGGAGGGCAAGGTCTGAATTTGATGCCTCTTAAAAATTGGCATGCTTAGCTGAACTGGTGTGCTTGCTTGACTGAATCTGCTTCTTCTCCGCAGTTTTATTTTTTGGTTTAGAGATATATGTTGGGATTATCCTTATGTATGATCAAGACTTGAGAAATAATTAGTTGTACAGCTTACACAGAGGCTGTGAGGAAAAACCCAACAGAATGTTTCTCATCCCTCTAAAAATGCCACAAATGACCTCTCAAGTTTTGCTGGAGAATGTGTAAAGTCCCTCCTGAGACACTTCCTTCCCGTCTTTTATTCCTTAGGTTTCTGTGGAGATACAGCCTCTGCTGCTTGCCTGTCCTCAGTTATGTCAATGGGAGCAGATGAAAGATATCATCCAGAATTTAGGGGAAAAAAAAGGCCTGGATCCTGTTTGCTCTAACAGCAAAATGAAAGGAATGGAATATGGAACAGGGAGGATGAAGAGGTGCTTAAATTGACACGGCTATTAAAAATAATAATAATAAATCACACCTCTAATGTGGCTTTAGGGGAGGAGGTTCAGTTCTTTTGCCTTAGCTAAAGGGGAAGGAAGGAAGATGAAGAAACTGAATATTTAATTTTCTTAAAGTTCTAGTGAACACTAGCTCTCATCCATTCTGGTGCAGAATTGTGTTTGCCTCTACTATGTCCTTGCCCATCATCCTGCTAGGTTCTGACTTTATACTATGCTACAGAGGAGGCAAAAGAGAAATTAACTTCTTTTTCACATTTAACTTGTGGAAGTGGTTGAAGGTGAAGCAGTGTTTCTGTAAATGGCTATCCCCCATTTTTTTGCTATTACCAATAAAGCATAGATAAAAAAGGCTGAATGGTTTTCTTCTGTTAAGCTTCTCTTCTTCAGGGAGCTGGCTGCTCTACATCGAGGGGCTTTATGAAGCTGTTGGTGCCAATGTTCCAGCCAAACTGGGGCAAGCAGTGGTTGCTTTTTGGTGATGCAGACAAGTACCCTGTCCTAATGGTTGAATTTTCAATTCTGCCTAAAAATGGTGATGTTCCTTTCAATTATAGCCATGAATTCAAAGTGTGTGTCTGCTTCAGCAAGCTTGTTGCTGGCCAGAAGCATTTTACCTGTATGTACAGCTGCTTTTTGCCACAAGAACAGGCCAGGTCCCCAGGCTCTGAGGAGAACGGTAGGTGTGTCATGCTGGTTTTGCTCTTGGTGTGGACTCTCTGCCTGTGACTTTAACCTGATTATTTTCATATTTGTCTTTGATCTCCTCTGCTTTTTGCTCTCAGTGAGGCTCTGTAAGCCAACACACCTACTACAGGCTCCCACAGAACCAGGCCTGGTGGAGGATAGTGCTAGCTAGGCATCTGGGAGAAGGGGAGAGGAGAGAGGGAGAGAGGAAAAGGCGAAAGGGAGGCTGCTCCTGGATGTAAGGGAGGGCAAAATTGCTGCATCCCTTCAGAGTTAATATGTAGAACCAAGTTAGAAAAATCCTTGTTACTGCATGAATCCCATAGCAGGATTTCTGCACCTCTGCAGGCTGGGGGTGAGGGAGCAGAGTGTTGTCCCTGAGAAGTTTTGCTATACAGCCATGTGTGCACTTGGGTGTGACTTTAAAAATAGCATTGCTACAACAGGTGGGCACAATTATAGGATAGTTCCCCAAAATAGCAAAAGCAACTGTCAGTTTGCTTGGCAAGCAGAATAAAACTTCCTTCATTTTGACTTTGCAGAATTCAGTTCTGAAATCCCCCACCAGAGCTGACCTGTGTGAGAGGAATTGAAACAAGGAGGTGGAAGGAGGGAATGGTCTTACAGCAGGGCTTTCCTTGTCTAGCCTTACCACATGTCAGAAGAAGAAAGTGCAATAAAGGAATAAAAGTTGCCAAGAAAGATATGTTTCTGTCCCATTTGGTGTGTGTTTTCTTTCTTTAAAGTTAACCAGATACAGATGCTTCTTCTGATTTGAAAGAAGACTTCCAAGTTTTAACCTACTCAGTAGGATGGTGACTGTGGCTTTTGTACAGGTAATTTGAACTCTGGTCTGTGTAAATGTCTGAGTTAATACACCCTATCACTGTGACTTCCTCCTGCATCAGGACTGCTCCTCCACCAAATCTGCTTACAAGGACTCCCTCACTAATGTGCATACAATTAGTACTAAATTCTGAAATTGACCTTGACAAATGTCAGTTTAATCAGAATGTCAGCTTATCAGAGCATCCACAAATAAAATCTAATGTTAGCTGAATATTATAATGCAGGAAATGTCCTAATATTACTTGTCAAATGCATTTAGACCAGATGTCTGATGTAAAAGCAAAGTCAGTAAAGTAACAACTGTGTTGCTGGGGGTTTTTTTTAATACAGTCTTCACTTGTAACTATGCAAAATGACAAATCAAGCTGCAAAATAAAACTGCAAAATAAAACTGCAAAATAAAATTAAGGGTTGAGAAAACAAGACAGCTCTCAGCTTTCTCCTGGAATAGAAAGTTTGTCTTTCTGTCACCCAAAACAGGTTGCTGAATAGCTACAGTTATTAGAACAGAGGTTTGGAGTGAAAGTCTCAAAGACTGGAATTTCTCCTTTTGAGAAACCATCAAAGCAAAGCTGTGATACCACAGCCAAGGGTTATTGGAAGAGCTTTAAGTAGCTCGATCCACAGAGATTGCTTTTGACACAATGCTTATCAATTGTATATTTTTAACCAAGAATAACTCGGGCAACATGAGAAAACCTAATAGCTTAAACAGTTTTCTCTCTACACAGTGTTTTACTGTTTACAAGCAAGATCTTGGCAAGGCCTTGCCATGTGAATGCTTCAGAGACTCTCTAGTGCTGCAGAGAGCAGACCAAACTCAGCACATTCAGCTGAGCATGTGTTGGTACCTGCTCTGTTCCCACCGTGGGACTGCAGTGCTCATCAGGATGCCACAGCCAGCTTCAGCTGCTGTGACCTCAAAGGCAGGAAATGAAGCTGGGAGTCTTCAGAAGGGTTCAAATTTGTTAGTTTAACACAGCTGCTGTCTTTTGTTGGCTTTGGGGTTTTTTTTTCCCTTCTCCTAACTCTTCCTTTTTGTTATAGCTCAGTCTTTGCAGGATTTTCTTATTTCCAGATAGCGTGAACTTTTGTTTTAGGATTTCCCTCCTTCCCAACCTGCAGTTCTGTTTTTCTGGCAAAACATACATGGCTTTGCATAAATTCATATGAAAATGCAGCTATATAATGCTTGGAAATGAAAGTGCTCTGTCTAATGATAGTGTTGTCAGATCTTCATTAGCACTGAGGGCCCTGTTGTGGTACAAACCCTTTTACAGAACATATGTCAGCCAAGTCATGGTTTTGAAGAGCAAAAAGTGCAGCACCAATTGCTTATATTCTTCTTTTTCCATTTATTTTATAAGTAAATTTTTTACAGAAGAAGTAGAATCTACTTTGGCAAGGAAAGTGGATCAAAGTGTGGTTTTTTATATGTGGCCCCTTGTATTTCATTACATGGTCTTTCAATTTCCATATGTGGAAAGAGAGATACCTACCCAAATTTTCACATAACATGCAAAGGGTGTAGAAAAAATGAGCCCTTGAGGGAAGCTAGCTGTCATCTGGGCTTGTGTAATCAAAACCCATCTGGATAGAAAATGTGCTGCTTTGAAAGTACAGCAGGTCCTTTGGATTGGATTAGTTTGGGGTTTTTCATAGAGAAACTTTAAAAAAAAGATGTTCATAAATTGGAGACTTTCTGTGTTTGCTAAAATCATTATCTCTGGAATGTGAAAATAGAACAAAAAAGAAAAGAAGATCTTTATTTAGGATAGCACAGCTGTTAGTTTTCTGAAGAAGAACAGGGTGACATGCTGGAGATAAAAAGAGTAGAGATCAGTAAGTTTCTTCAAAGGCCACTATTACATTTTCATAAAAGCACTTCTTCCTTGGTGTGGTTAGTCAGAACATTTATCTGAACAGCCAGGTTGCCTTTGGTCTATCTTCTGTATTTTTGGCATTCTTGGCTCCTAGATGAAATAGCCCTGTGGGTGAAATTGCCCTGTAGCTGTAATTTCTTTAATACAGCTCCTCGTTTGGTGCAGGCATACTTGGTCTTATTTGCATGGTAAAGACAAGCTCCCCAATTCCCAGGCTGTCTTGGCAGACACGGGACCTCAGCTACAGTTCCACAAACATACTTGGCCTGCTTCCTGGGGGTTTATCTCCCTCTTCCTTACTAGTAACCTTACTGGTGTTAGTCAGGTATTAACTCTCAACTCCAGGTCCACATCGACTGAAAAGCTTGGGAGCAAAATTTAGCCACAATATAGCACATAAAAACCTTTCAATCCGGTGTTTGAAGAATTACAGAAATCAAGCTTGTCGGATGACTTGTGGTTCTACTCCATTAACTTTAATGAGGTTGAGTTTGCAAATCTGTTGCAGTAGCTTTTTAAGACAACAGTGTATTCAATAGTTATGTTTCCTTTAAATATATGCTGATGATACTGATGATAATTTTTTAAAAAAATTAATTTTTTATTGTATCTGTGTTCCCTTCCGCTGAAGAGGAAGGGAGGAATTGTGTTTGCAAATGGTTAGAGCCACATCCTGCAGAGATCTGCACAGCAAAGATGTGCACTGCTTCATTATTTCATAGCAACAGGTGTGCTGGCTTAGCACCGAGTAACTCTCTCATGCTCTCCCTTTCAATTATACCTCTTCCTGGAGCTGGCAGCTGCAGCAGAGATCAGCCTCCTCCCCTGCTGGACTGAGCCTCAGTAATTTGTTATTCCATGTGGCTGAGGTCTGCAACCTGACCAGAAGCTCAGCGCCTTACGCAGGGGCGAGGGGAGCAAGGAGGGTGCGCATCCCCCTTTATGGTTTCAACTCCTGGCAGCCTTCCATGCTTCGAAGGACCCAGTCCCTGCTCATGTCTTTACTCCTGAGCGAACAGCACTCAAATGAACTCCTTTGTGGCTCTGCTAGGAGCAGCTTCCCTGCAAAACAGCTGGGAGCTGCAGAGAGATCAGGTTATGGCAGTGAGTGACTTGGAGTTAGACTAATTGGAGCAGTGTGGTCTCTGTCCCACCTGATGTGGCCTTCCAGGGCTCTTCCTCCTCATTGAAGGTTGTGTGTACGCAGGGAGGATGTGAATTAGGGGCAGCAATCAAAGTAAATTCTGCAATGATATTTTTGAGATTATTTGTGTTGTATCAATACCAGCTGTATTGTTTTTTCCCCCTTTCCCTGTATATTTTGAAAAGAAGTTGGCATTTAATCACTTGAGGTTGACGGAGTTGGACAAAAAGCGTGGATTTGCATGAAGGACACCTGGGAAAAGGAGACTTGTTTTTATCTCAAGTCCTTCTAAACTTTGCCAGTGGTTCTGCCCAACAGGAGAAAACATGTATATATACCTTGGGAAAATCTGGCACTGCATTAATTTAATTACAGAAAACATACAGAAAATATCCTGTTCTCCTGCTATTTTAAAATGCTGTAAATCATGTGGCTTCCTCTGATGTCATGTGTGTCATTGTTTAATGTGAGGTAGGGGATGGGAAAGGTAGGTGATGTACTTTCTGCACAAATTAACTCCAGAGGAGTTAATGGTTTGACCTTCATCCGTAGGAAAGGAAGAGATAGGAAAGCTGTGTTTTTAATGCTTGGAAAAGTTAGGAAGAATCATAAAGACAGGAAAGGAAAAATACATTTTAACACATGATCTCATTGTTAATTTTTTCACTGGTAATTTATTAGCCCAGCAGATGTTGACTACGACAATTAAATAGTACTTGACCTAGCTGCAAAAGGACTGCTTGGTTTAACAGAACAAGCTTAATTCTGAGAGACCCTGATATTCAGAGAACTTGGCTCTGACATGTTGAGGATGAGGGGATTTGTGATGTCCACCTGAATGCTGAGCAACTTTTTTTTTAACAGCCTTTTCCAGTGGCATGTGAGAATGGTTGTGTTGGAGCAAGAAGCAGTCTGCACAGCTGGGGGAGATGCAGCTTCTCATGGGGTGTTTTGCAATTGAGAACTTCCCTGGAATGACAGATGGATGTGTTTTGTTTCAGAAAACACCATAATTAGGAACTTTGTCTGTGCTTTGTAAAGTGGAGTTGGATTTTGACATCTAAACAAATTTACTCAGGGATGACATCTGCCTCAAATATTTGAGATCTGTTGGAATCTCAGTGAAGTTGCTCTAAGAAATTGAGAGATCAGATTAAATCCTTAAAACTTGTTTCTGACTTGGGCAGCCTTAATTTCAGTAGTGAGGGTTTAGGGTTTTTTCAGTGTATGTTCAATGAAGATTTCTGGGATCAGACTGCTCATGCATTAAT
This sequence comes from Dicrurus megarhynchus, assembly GCA_013399195.1. NCBI lineage: Eukaryota > Metazoa > Chordata > Aves > Passeriformes > Dicruridae > Dicrurus > Dicrurus megarhynchus. The sequence continues at coordinate 1,879,731 of VXAD01006250.1, forward strand.
GCCACTAGCAGGCAAAAATGGGGGCTTAATTTCTCTCTTAGGCATATGCAAAAAAAAAAAAAGCAAGGGAAACCTACTTCTTTTTGGTTAATCCATGACTTTAGGAATAGAGAGTGAGTTTTTAGTGTGGCATTCATTTATATCCCCTTTAAACATGAACCTATACCTCAGACACGGTTTATGTGTCGAGTGGTATCCTGGTACTCTTGGACTCCAGGGCACCAGAGTAAATACCTGAGTGCTGCTTCTGTAATAGCAAAGTGCTGAAAGAGTAAAGATGCCCCAGTGTCCTGGAAGAACCTGTTTGTCATGTCAAGAAAATGTTGGGTTTTGCTTTTTTGTTTCTGGGGGTTTTTTTTGGTGGGTTTTTTTTTTTTTTTTTGCAATTAGTTTGTAATTCAGCCTTTTTAATAAAGCAGCTGTCTCCAAAACACCTTTCTTAATCTGAATGATACTTATGTCTGTATAGGCTTGTTGTGTACACGTGCTCCTGTTCCTCTTCTGTGTGCCCAGGTGTTGGGGCCAGAGCAGGAGTCTCAAGGGGAGGGGGTGGTAGCCTTGGCTTGTTTTTCCTGGTTTTTGTTGGGTTTTTGGCACCCTCTCTTGAAGGCAGACTATCTGGGGGGGGTTTCTTCCAGTCCTGCTCAGCCACGGAGTTGAGAAACGGAGGTTCCACAGGGGGAAGACATGAAGAGGACTAGCTTTTTTATTTCTCTTCCACTACTTTGTGTATGGACCTTCCTCTCCCAGACCTTGCCTCTCCTCCTCTATCCATCACCCAAAAGTTTCTGAGAAAAGAGCTTTTAATCCTTCAGTGAACTTGGACTTTGCTGTGAGGCAAAGATAGAAGCTGAGGAACTGGAAAAAGAGTTGATTCTTTTATCTTAGTGTATCTGGTATCATGTTCATACTCCCAGTTTGAAAGAGAGCTTTGTTTCTCTGCTGAGAAGGCTTCAGAAGTGTGGTGAGACTTGTAGTTTCTGATGTGTCTCTGATCCCACAGTAGCACATAGTTGCAGCTCAATTGCTGCTCAGTTGGTTTTTTTGAACTACATCATTTTGTTTAAATTGCACATTTTGTAAACTGACTTGAAGAGTTAATAACTGTTTTAATAGTAACTTGTAAGAACATAGTCCAGGTTAAAAATAAAATTACAGCTGTTGGGACCAGACTGAGTTCAAGGCTTATTAGTATTGTCTTCAGGAAAAAAAAAATCTGTTCTTACTAACAAGGGTTTGGGTTACAGGCCATTAGGTGATTAGTAGGATGACAAGTGCAGCAGGAGGAACTGCATGTCAGCATTGTCAGGCTCTTCCCAGCATCTCTTCGTGCGAGTAAGATTGAAAAGCAGAACTGTGGTTTGTTCTTGGCTCTTCTTCACTGGCCCTCTGTGCAAACAAGCTCCCATCTGGCAAAGCAGGGAGCTGCGGATTCGAGCTGTGCAGTAACCGGACGTGAAGGAAAGAGTTCTTGCTTGGACATGTGCTCCTAGGTTTGACTACCTTGTTTTTGAGGCAGATGCGGAAATGCCGGGGGGGATGAAGAATGTGGGGTTTTTTCCCCTGTATACCTTCAGAGCTGAGTCTCTAACGCTGCGGCTTTTCTCTCTTTCTCCCTTTGCAGTCCTTCCTCCAGTGCTGGTTCCAAGGCACAGCGAGTACAACCCCCAGCACAGCCTCTTGGCGCAGTTCCGCAACCTGGGACAAAACGAGCCCCACATGCCGCACAACGCGACCTTCCCGGACTCCTTCCAGCAGCCCAACAGCCACCCGTTCCCCCACTCGCCCAGCAGCAGCTATCCCAACTCACCTGGAAGCAGCAGTAGCACCTATCCGCATTCTCCAGCCAGCTCAGACCCGGGAAGTCCTTTCCAGATGCCAGGTACAGTCAGCTTCCCTTCAGAAGGGAGGAGGTGGTTGGACATCACTGCTGTTATGGGTTTTTTGCTTATTAACACCAAATGATCGGCCAACACTCGTGTTCAATAGCAAGCTGAGAGATACAAGGTAATAAAGAGTGTAGAATCTCTTTGTCTGGTAATACTGAAGGCTTTAATATTGTGCCTCTTTCAAACACAGTGAAAACATTACAGTAGAACTCCTGTGGGGTGTGGGGAGGGATCCAAAATGTTCTGGGGACCAGAAGTAGTCAGCAGAGTAGCCCTCAAAGCATAGTGTTCCATGCACTAGAAGTGTGGTGCTAGAGATCATCCTTGCTTAAGAAAGAGATCATCATAAGTTCAGCACAAGGCTTTAGTTCTGCAGAAAAAGGATATTTCTCAAGGTGATCATGGTATTGCTACTTGATAAACAATTTCTTCGCATAGTGGTGTAATTTCAAGCAGCAAATATACTTCAACTGAAAAACAGGCCCTTAAAACAACTCTCCAGGCAGTTTTACTACCTAGAGTCAGAGAAGTAAGAGCCTTCCTTTGTTGACTGGTGTCTGTAGAAAATTCTGTGAAGCTGCCTTATTTTGGTCTTTACATGTGTAAAAAATAAAAATACTGCAGAAGCAGTCTTTGGTGGATTTCTTGATCTAAATGCTGGGAGAAGGATGCAGTACAAATGCTTACTGATGTTGTTTGCTTCAGGGGCTGAGGGAGGGTATGTGTAAACAAAGCAGCAGATTTATGAAAATCTGTTTCCTATTACATGAAATTAATATCCATAGATTTCTGCTCTTGATAATTGTTTCAAATTTTTCTCTTGTGAGTGACGACTACTGAATTTGCTGGAAGGCAGGAAAGAGAGTTTGTATTGGCTTTTCTAAAAAATGTGAGGAGTTGCTGTGAAACCAGCTGTCTTTTTTTTTTTCCTTTTTTTTAACATGATTGCTGTGGTTGGGGCTCTTCCAACAGAGATAAAGACCTAACAAGGTCTTCCTGAATGCTGGCTTGTGGAAGTTCACTTGATCTTTGAAGGTCTGTTCTGTCCACACGCCCTTAATGTCAGCAGCTGCAGTGAAGAAATTGAATTAGAGGGGAGGTCAGGATACTGATGTCCTTGATGCTTAGCCCTGGACTGTTGTCCGTCTTGCACTAATGGGGAAAGAGGCTGACTTTTGAAAAATACAAAAATAAAGGGGCAAAGCAGTTATCCTTGAAAACTTTCTGGATACTGGTTAATTTATTGGCTGTGGCCTTGGAATCTTGTGCATGACCAACATCATGTGTGCACACACACAAACACTTAAAGCTTGATAAAACATGAGACCCAAAATCCAGGGCAGTTCGTTAAGCTTTTAATGCAACCCTGTTGCCATCTCTGTCTTTCTCTGCTGCGCTCTCATCCAACTGAGGGTGTTCAAGTAAGGGAATTAGCCAGGCACCTGCCAGCATTAGATGTAAAGCTCTCAACAAAATACTGGCTAAACAATAAAGAGTTAATAAATTTCATGAACATGTGTTTTCTTAAAAAATACATAAACAAAATGTAAACAAAACCACCACTCCACAAAAACCCCCCAAAACTTACAAAGCATTCTCCTGCCTTTTGTTGCTGCTAATTTGATGTTCAGAGTTTTGGAATCCCCTGTGATTATTTGCTGTGGTAGTTTGCAATCCGTACTCTCAGTAATGGAAATAAATGTGGGATGAGCAGCAGCAGAGACAGCACAGTGGTAATCTAATCCCAGCTTTTGCAGTGAAAGCTTGCAGGGATCAAGCAAGGGTTTCTCTCTCTTGGATGTACCTCTGTGCAATTGATCTGGAGGAGAGTGTCCTCTGGTGTATTGGGAAAATGGTGACACTGGCAACTTCCAGCAGCTTCTAAGAAATCTTTTGGGAAGCTTTCCCAGAAGTGGAATAGGCAGCTGAAGGGCAGTGCTGGCTGGGACATGTCAAACAGGGCTGAAAGCACTATGTTAATGAGTGTGGTCACTGTGCAGGGGCTCCTTCTGTGCTGGTGATGCAGCCCTCAGTGGGACAGGACAGAGACACTGACAGAGAAATTCCAAACCCAGATGGCCACTTCTGTAGAATTTGGGTTCCTGAACACTCTACAGTTCCCAGTCTAGGGACACAGAGCTAATACTTTGCACTGACAATGATAAGGCCCTGGATATAGCTGGGATGTTTAAATACTTTGATGGTAGAATTGTGTTGGAAACAGAAAAGCTCAAACTGAAAGTTTTCTGCTCCAACTTCAATATCTACTCCCGGCTGGGCCCTGAGACCTCTTCGTGCCCTGATGTATGTATGGCACTTTCAGCCTGCAGAACTGTGGGCTAGAAACACAGCTGAGCTTTCTTTTGTGGCTTTATGTGGGGGTGAAGTGACTTGTTTTTATTGCAGTTGTGCCTAATATGCACAGTAATTCTTTGCTTTCCTTATTCGAGGTCCATGATTGCTTTTTCAGATTTCTGGTGGGTGGAAGTTTATAGCTGAGTCAGGCTGGAAGCATTTCCAGGCTGCAACTGTTTATGTGGATATGTAGATGTGCTTTAAAGAGAGGAAAGGACTCGTGTATCTCTGCCTTTTCTATATTTAGCTGATACTCCCCCGCCTGCTTACCTGCCTCCAGAAGATCCGATGACACACGATACCTCCCAGCCCATGGATACCAACATGATGGCACCTGCAATTCCCCCTGATGTGCACAGGGGAGGTAAGAACACTTCCTTCATGTTTTCTGCTTCACTTCTTAAGAGTAAAGAACCTCCAGAACTTACTAGTAATAACTGAGTTTTAATTTTGGATGGATGTTGTTCATGAGAATTTTTGTCTGCAGAAAAGGGAAAAAATGGCCATGTAATTTTTCTTCTATTGTTGTGAAGGATGAAATAGTAAAGCTGGAGATTATTTATAAAGGTAAATATTTATTTAAGATAGGAATCTATCCCATGACTCTTTAAAAATGTAAAATATATGGGGTTGATTACTTTCTTACTCCCAACCAACTCAAAGACCAAAGTAATTTTAAGTTTGATATTGGGAACTTCCACTAATCTGTGAATGGAAAGAACTTCTATGAGGCTGCACATTCCTGCATGTGATACTGGAACTACACGTGTGCAAGCAAAGGAATCTGTTTCTCTGTTATAATTACATCGATTTATTGGAGCAATGCAGTTAATGCTAGAGAAAACCTGCTGAATTGTGGGTGACAGTAGATGTGGTCAAGTATAGCTCTTCAAGCAAAGACTTGACCAGAGGAGGGATGCTAAACCGTCAGTTATGTGAATACCCAGAGACATTTTACATGGGCAACTGGAAAATCTGCATTTTTTCCCCTGAGACAGTACATCTTATAAAATTGTGCTTTTTTGTTATGTTTTTGTCCCGAACTTTAAACTTCAGTCTTTAAAGCGTATATTCTGCTTTTAATAAAGTTCCCCTTCTGGTTATAAGGGCATTTATGGTTTCTTGTATTTTGTGTAGTTCCACTCTCTCTTCCCATTTTTGTTTCATCTTCGAATCACCGTGATAACACTTGGTTCAGAACACAGAGTTACCTGCCTGAGGTGTGGTATTGCTACAGACTTTAAAAATCTGTATTTAAAGAAAGACCTATTGCTTTATGTACTGTGACACAGACGTGTTTTCACACATTGCTTGCTAAATCCGCAGCAGCAGCCGCGACTGCTGAGTAAAGGATTCGGTGCATTCATCATCACATTGTGAGAATGGCCCCTTCAGAGAACACTTCAGCTTACACAGTTGTGGCCCATGCCAAGAAAGAGCAGCAAGCTGGATGCTGTGCCAGAACAATTATCAAGATCACAAGCACATGAACAATTTAACTGTTGTGTTTTGGATTTTTTGGGGATGGTTTTTTTTGGTTTTTTGGGCGGTTTTTTGGTACTTGCTTTGCTGCTAAGCTCCATGTCTGGTTTCAGGATGTGTATCTGCCCTCTTAGAACAATTTGGATGGCTTTTGTGTTAGCCTATTGACTCTGCTTGGAATGAGTTTTGAATGTGATAGACCTCATGTGTAGCACTTCCATTTTTTGCTGATCACACAGACTACACTTTGTGTGTGTGAATAGTTTGCAGGAATTTTGGGCCAGAAATTTACTGCCCCAAAACACATTTATCAATCTTTATGCCTAACTGCAGACCTCTGCATGTGTGTCCCTCTCCCAAATCCCATGAGTACTGTAGAATTCCTCTAATACATGAGAGTTGGTAAAGAGAAATGGCTTTACATTTTTCTTCTTGCTCTTTATCATATTCAGCCATTTCAAAATTAAAATTGTGTCTATTGATTAATTTTCCCCTTCTAGTAGTTTAGTACAATGGATTTTCATCTCTGTCCCTTCATTAAAAAGAAAGACTTTTGGGTGCCTTCACATGTTTATTATTCACATATGTATGCTGTGATTGCACTACTTTAAAAAAAAATCTGCTGCAGGTTGTAGAAGAAGAGTTTTTACTGGGAACTTACTCCACCATTTTTGTTGCAAACTTTTTAGAAGCATGTTCTTCATGGTGATTTGTTAGCCGTAAGAGATTTGATTTAACAAGCTGCATCCTGTCAATGAAGTTGGGTAATTTCCATTGTTGGCCCATGCTGGGAATAGAGAGCCTAAACGCACCTGCTCTGCATGACTTAAAGCAAATGCAAGGAAGTCAGTATGAAATCTGTGTGAGAGAGATATGATTAATTCTGTAAGAATGGCCAGCTGGCAAGATTTCTTCCTGACTTTGAGAACTGCGGCAAAGCTGCAGCTTTGATAATTGCTGGCATCTTGATGGGAATTAAAAATGTAGTAACCTCTTACTAATAATTAAAGACTGTTTTTTCTTCATCTTTTTTTTTTCCTTTTTTCTTTTTTTTAACAGTGATGTGAAGGGATAGAAAGTGCCAGAGTATCAGGAAAGATCAGCTTTTTACCAGTGTTTTTAAGCAAGTTATTAGCAATAAACACTATGCTCAGAAGTTTTGCATAGTGATGTAGGATTCGTTATCCTGCCCTTGATTATTTGCCACCTTTTATATCTAGTGTGTACTGCTGGCTTTTTGTTACAAAACCTCATAGCGGTGTGATCTGTGAACAGAGGAGAATATGAGCACAAATCTTAGTTGGCTGATACCAGCAAAAACTTGGAGCTGGGAGAAGGAAACTTCTGGCCAGAAAAACAAGTTTTCCTGTAATACCAGCCTGATTTTCATTTTAGCACTTTGCCCTGTAGTTGGTAGCTGTGAAGCTGCTGTTTTAGCAGCAAGTCCCACTTTTCTAGTCTTAGTAGTGAAATAGTGTCCTTCATTTAAAAGAAACCACATAAAGCAACCACAACCCCTCGGTAGCCTCCTTTTATTTGGAGGCAGTTTAGCAATTTTTAGCTGTTATTTGGCACCTTAAAGAACGTGCTCTGGGTGGAGATAGGTATATGAAGAAGCCTGGAGCTGCTGGATACCCACTGGGAAACTTCTTGGTTAAGACCTTTGGTGTCATCTGGAGAAATTGTTTCCCATGTACAGTCACAAGTGTGACTTCAAGATTTCCATGTGTTTCTAGTGCTTGAATGATTAGAAGTGAACCAGGAATTGCCTGTGAGCTTTGTGTACAATTCCCAGCTTCAGTTAGGAGCTGCCAAGGAGAAGCTTCTTGTTACCAGCATCTGGATAACTACATTCTGAGAAATCCTTGCTATTACTGAACAAGTAATTATTTTGGTGGTGAAGAGTTGGAGATCTTGCATTTGGTAGCAGTTGATGAATAAAAGGTCCTCTTTAAATACTCTCTTCCTCCAGTTCCTCTGCTCTCCAGCCCAGTGGAACTGTTGGGACCCCGTGTGTGAATGCTCTATTCATCCTCCAATCCCAAGCAGTATCTCTTCATATTGTGGATGTGCTTCATGCGTGTTCTGCAGACAAATATCAATCTCTCTTAGGTTTTTTGAAGTCTCCTACTGTTCTCTCAAAAAACCCAGGAGAAAGATTTGGTCACGCTCTGAATGCTGAAAGATTGATCTGCTGACTGTCTATTTAAGCTGCCTTGCTGTACTTCTTTGTAAAGTGAGGAATGGTTTTTGATGCAGTTGTGTGATGCTGTTTCTTCCTGTTGCTATACAACTTTGCAGCAAGCAAACAGGTGACTTGTAGTTTGTTAGTAAAATGAACTGAAGTAGAAATTCATCTACTGAATAGGAAAGAAAGCTGAGTTGTACAGTTGCACCATTTCTCTGCTGTCTGGGCCTGCACTGTGGCATGTTGTAAGAAAACAGGGCAAGGATATTGGGCCACTGCTTGGAATGTGCCCAGGAGCTTCCTGCACTTTTCTGCTCATACCTAGTGCCAGCCTTTGTCTCTTCTGAGTCTTGAGTAAAAATTATTCTACTCTATGTAGCCTAAATCTGCCGGGTTATGACTCTTTACACCTCGAGCCTGTGTTCCAGCACTGTTAGGCTGTAAGGTTTCCATTGCTGCTTTCCAGATGTCCAGGCAGTTGCTTACGAAGAGCCGAAGCACTGGTGCTCCATTGTCTACTACGAGCTGAACAACCGCGTAGGGGAGGCGTTCCACGCGTCCTCCACCAGCATCCTGGTGGATGGCTTCACTGACCCCTCAAACAACAAGAACAGGTTCTGCCTGGGGCTGCTCTCCAACGTCAACCGCAACTCCACCATTGAGAACACGAGGCGGCACATTGGCAAAGGTGAGGTTGGGATCTGGCCATCCATTCTGGAGGTGGGTGGCTTTTCCCGAGACATGACAACCTGGGCCACTTCCCTCAAGAGTAAGCTGCTCTTCCCTAGGATGTGGGAGAAGTGCCTGTGTTGGTAAACATGTGATTTTCTGGCCTAGTCTTATAAACAAAGTATTGGTCCTACCTGGTGTGTAATTACAGGAAGCTTTTACCCTTAATCAATTTTTAATTGCCTGAAGGCTTTCAAAATCTAAATTAGAATGAGAGGTTAAGGCAGTTTGTCTAATGAAATGGTCTTGATTTATCTTGATTATTGCTGCATATGGAAATCCCCATTATGGTTCTTGGCACCAAATTTTTTAGGTAGCCTTAGTTCTAACATAAATTGGCTATCCTAACATGTATTTTGGGAGATAACCTGCTAAATCTGTTTATTCCAAATGCATGTTTCACAGGCTGGTGATTCTTTCCGTGGGAATTTTTTGCTTCTATTCTATGTCTGCGACAGTCTTGCAAAAGAGAGAATCTTCACCTTTATGCCTGACTAATACAGTCCTCTTTTCTGAGAACTCACCTGTAATGGAAATGGCAGGCAAAACTGACATTGCCCCCTGCTGTGGGCCATTCCTGCAAGGCAAATTCTTTAGGTATTTACATTATTTGTAAACTGTAAATTTTCTGAGACAGTTGAGGGTTCAGCATGCCCAAGCAGTGGGGTGGATGTTTTACTTGCCAGTTCATGAGAGGAGGAAAGAATTGAAGCTGAAGAGAACCGTCAGGTCCTCGAGTCTGAGCCCCCAGTCTGGAGAGCTTTTTCTCTTCATGAGAACTTGTGCAGCTCTCAGCAGTGCACCACACCTGCGTTGTGCCACTCAAGTGCTAATACTTCTTCCTTCTTTTCCTCCCCATCCATCTTCCCAAGTATCAGGATATTTATTTAACACCTCATTAATTTTTCCTGTTAAGAGTAACCCAGCTGCAGGCAGAGTTCTGCTGAAGCACTTAACTGCGTGTGTACCAAAGCAGAGTGTGGGAGAGACATAGTAAATGTGTACAAGTGATGGTGATGTAGAACTGTTAGTCTTTGAGAAAGGAGGAGTAAATCCCAAACTTGAAGACATAGCCATAAATGTTTTTGCAGATCAGGTGGGAGTATGTATGTACCCACACAGTCAGTGGCAAAACCTTACATGACAGAGCACAGTCAAGGCTTTCTTACTGGACTGCAGTCGAGTTTTTTAATTCTGTGCGTTCACCTCTGTGATTTGTGACATTGTGGGAGGTGAAAGGTTTAAGTAGCAAATAAACCATTTTTAAATGCAGAACGTAAATTTTCGTGCTTTCTCAAAACTTTTGGAATTGACTCCTACTGACACAAAGGTTCTCTGTATGCTACTCTTCTGGGGATTTGCTGCTGTGGAAGACAGGTGAGGTAGCAGGCACTAGAAGGGGAAAGGACTGTAAAATTGGTGTGTACACTCATTTGGCATATATGGCTGAAGAATTTGAAGGCCTTTTTTTTTCCCACCTAGCTTTCTGAAATCAAAGCTAGCTGACAAAACTCATGCTACCCAAACTAGCAATCAAGACTTTTCCAGAGCATCAAGCTTGGAGCGGCTTTAGTATCTACAAATGATGCAGCAGGGTTCTGCTCTCTCTGCTTGCATTCCCAATTACTGCTTTACTTAAATATAACAAGAAAAAGTTCAAGTGGTCAGGTTGTCCAGTGGAAGGCATCAAAACTACTGTGCTTGCTGGTTTAGTGTTGCTGAATATACAACATGTTGATTCCCCGTACATACATACATACATACACGCATACACACATACATAACCTTCTTTCAGATCACCTGCTGATGAAAGAGAAAAGAAAAAAGGAAGTTTGAAGACAGATGATGTTCTGATATGCAGTTAAGGTGTATCTCTTTAGGCAGAAGCCTATCTCTGTGGAGACAGAGCATGAAAACAGACACAGAGTGTGAATTTGTCAACCCTCCTTACACCAACCTTCTCCTCGCAGGGGTCCATCTCTACTACGTTGGTGGGGAGGTGTACGCTGAATGTCTGAGCGACAGCAGCATCTTTGTGCAGAGTCGGAACTGCAACTACCACCATGGGTTCCATCCCACCACGGTCTGCAAAATCCCCAGTGGCTGCAGTCTGAAGATTTTCAATAATCAGGAGTTTGCTCAGCTTCTGGCTCAGTCCGTGAACCATGGCTTTGAGACAGTGTATGAGCTTACTAAGATGTGCACTCTCCGGATGAGTTTTGTAAAGGTACGTCAGCATTTGCTTGAGATTATTTTGTAAGCAAAGTAAATTATTTTTTCTTAATGTCATGATTTTGAATGGTCCAGTAACTCCCTTCGTCAGCCTATTAATGGCTGTTGAATTTTAAGGATGGAATGCTCATTAGGTTTAAGACAGATTCTAGTGAAATGAAGGATTTGTGGACAGAAATCCATCTGCCCCACATACTTAGAAAGCTTGAGGTGACTTGCAGAAAATGCTTCTTCACATAAGTCCTCCAAATCTTGACCAGCAACTCCCAAATTAGGAACTGCAGTCATTATTTAGAATTATATGCATACCTTTCTATTCTAGGAAGGCATACAAGGTCAGGATTTGTGATGTGGCTGTTGTGGGAGTGTCAGCATAAGTACTGATATAAAAGGGCTGGTCCTTACATGAAAGTAATCAAATGAAGATGGTGATATGCTGCAGTGCTCTTCATGATGGGAGGATGGGAACTTTCAGATGTGTTAAGACAGGGGTTCCTAAAATGGAATAGGCTGTTTACAGCTCTGCAGCCTACAGAGCTGTATGACAGTGTTGCCTAAACAGTCAAACAGGACCTCTTGTGTATTGGAAGTTGCACTGCACAGTGTTCAGAGCTGCTGCCACCTGTGCTGGGAGCTGGGAAATCCCTTCATTAGGGTTAATACAGAGCAGAGCAAACTGTACCTCCAGATGTCATAGTCTTCTCTTCAGACCTGCCCCAAAAATGGTTCACTTACAAAACAATTTTGAATGCTTTTAAATATCTCTTTGTATCTTTGGTAATTACTGTAACAGAATCAGGTGTGAGCTGAAACAAAACCTGTCTTAACTTGAGAAATAGCCTGATGGGGAATGACCATGCCCTCTTTCTCCAAGGAGGAATGCTTCTGACTTACTGCTCAGTTTATGACCTCCATCCTGAGAATGATACTTTGGTTCTTGTCAGACAGATGCCTCACCCCCATTTCCACATCAGTCTATCACCTCATCTTTTAATTTTTTGATCTGTTTGGCAGCATCTCCCCCCATTTTGTTCTATTGTCAGTCTTGGCAGAGAAGATTTGAATATCCCCCTCTTCAGAGGCTTTATAGGGACCTCAGGCAGCTGGCAGTGATGTATGGGGAAATTTTGCACTGCCACAGGTTTTGTCTTTAAAGACTTCCATTCCAAGAGTTCTGAAACAATACTTTTTCCACATTTATGATTTTTTAGCTTCTGATTTGTTTGTTGAAACGTGATAATAGTTGGTGGGTGCTACGGGTGCTATGCCACCCTGCTGATAATGTCTGTTGAAAGCTATTTTGGTAAGAAGTATACTTTTCATGTATTTAATATTATAATATAAGGTGATTTGTTTTTTCTTTCCCCGCTTATGATTCTGTTTCCAGGGCTGGGGAGCTGAGTATCATCGCCAGGATGTAACAAGCACTCCATGCTGGATAGAGATACATCTCCATGGTCCCCTTCAGTGGCTGGATAAAGTACTTACTCAGATGGGCTCTCCTCATAATCCCATTTCTTCAGTGTCTTAAAAGGTCCCAAGCTCCTGCATTTTGGAAACAGTTGAGCCTTGCATGTACTTGAAAGATGTATGAGTCAGACACACATTTTTATTTTTCCCCCCCCCTCAACTGGCAACAGCTGAAAAAGAGCCATGAAAACACTTGACTTCTGTGACCAACTGTTGGATTCAGAAAACAAAGATAAATAAACCCCTTTGACATACTGTCGGTATAAAGAATTCCAGTTTACATTGCAATGTACTATTGTGGAGTTGATTTGTGGGGCTCAGTACAAAGAGGGACAACAGAGCCAAAGCCAAACTCAGTGTGCTGGACCGAGTTCCCGAAGGATTTTTCTGTAGCTGGCACTCTTAAGGTTCTCCTTCCTTACATTCAGCACTCGCTGCTTTCCCCCTTGTCCTCTGGAGCTAAGAGTGGATGTTGGCCAAGTCTGCTTTTTGCAGCCTCTCTTCAGTACTTCTTAAAAACATGAAATTGATGGTTGCTGTTCTCTTTGAAAGTAAAAGAAATCATGAGGTTTAATCTCAATAACTGTGTGCTATCTCTGAAATTGTGTCCTGACCATACTGCTGTAAGAATGTTAGGTATGTTCTTTTGCTAAATGTATGTATGGTGTATTTGAAAGTTTAGAAATGAATTAGATTTAGACCATAAAGGAATTAGGGGAGGTGGGAGTGGGAGGGGAAAATGACAACTGAAATGTAGAATATATTGTAAACATAGTGTGTTAGTTTAAACTGAGGTCTGAATTTTATTGTGCATTTTGTTTTCATAGTGGCTTCATCTTCTTAGTTCTGACTATTTTTGCCTCTTCCTTTTCCCCCAAAGCAATTGTGCAGCTTTTTTTACCCATGAAGAGGACAAAATGATAAATTACTGCAGTTTGAAGGCTGCAGCTCTATGTGTTTCAGACAAATTTGTACAGAGTGCTCTTTAACTATTGAGCAGTTTTATACAGTTTATGTAACAAAAGTAGGCTTTTAATTTTGTGAGAGAATCTTGTTTTGCCAAACTTAGTAACTGTTAATTGTTTGGAGGACTTCAATATCCCTGTGGGGGTCTATTTCAAACTTTAAAAAAATATATATATTTTTAATTTTTTTTTTTTTTTTTACTGCTTGGTTTATTCTCTTTGCTCTTTTATATTCATGTAAGCTGTAGTACTTTTAAGTACTTTTATTCCAAAACTAGTGGGTCCTCTTTACTGGAAATTTTGAATAAAACCTGTTGTTACTGCTTACATTTGATTAAAACCTTGTCTTGTCCACTTCTTAGCCGACTCTTAACAAACCAGTTAAAGGTGTGGTCTTGGAGGAGGAACAACTAGAAATGAAGATGTGCTGATCTTAGACATAATGATTAGTACAGGTTAGTAGCCCTGCTAAACTCAGGAGTGAGGGGAGGCTGAGCAGCAAAACTCAGTGTGTGTTCAGCCAGACACAGAATGCATCTGTCTGTCACTGTAATGAGTAGTAGCCCTTTTTAGAGTATGAGTCAATCCCACCTTCTTCTCTTTTTGTTTTTTCCTTTTTTTTTGTTAAAGTTAATTCCACTGCTTGGCTCAGTATACATTTTTTAAATTAACAATTCTCCCCCTGCACAGGGGAAAAAACCCCATAATGTTCAAGTTCCCTATAGAGAAGAACCTGGTACTTTTAAATTCCAAGAACGGGTTTTTTGGTTTTGTTCAGATTCAGTTTGACGTATTTTTTTCATAAAGAAGCAGTCATAGCACAAATGTAAGTCTTTAAAATAAATAAAATTTAAAGATGACCAAAAAGAGAAAGAATGCTGTTTGCTGCTGAGGCACTGTCTTTGGTTTTGGTATCTTCAGCCCCTGCTACATAAACTCCCAGCTGTTCCCAACAGCTTCATTCCTTTCTATGGAATGCAGCTGTGAGGTAGTGACTTCTTTTTTAATTAGTGCTGTAACCATCCATCATGCAAGTCTTAAGGAGTGTTTCTGCTTGGATGTTTTCATATTTGGACGATCCTGTGCAAGTTTTGATAAACTTTGAAAAAGCGTTGGAGTAAGAAAAGACAGTTTTATGTTGTGACTGCTTTGAATGTTGCTGTCTTTTATGTTTTGGGCTGTAATGCCTCTCTGTTTTTCCTAAACAGGGATTAAAATTAGAAAATAGTAGCTCTGCAGTGCCTCAGAAACTTTCAGTGGTAATCTGAATTAAGTGGGACCTGCAGGATCCCAGTTTTTCCAAATTCCTTCTGTTGTCAGTTTTTCTGGAATACTGTTGACGTGCTGGGTACATATTTTCTCTATCTGTTACCCAGCTTTTTGCTTGTGGTGTGGAAAGCAAAATGGTTAGGTGCAAGGAAAAAGTGGACCTTCATATGATGGTGCAGAGTATCTCAGCTGTACTTCATTAAACAAGATGAGTGAACTGGAGTAGCACCTGTGACTCTCAGGCGATTTTTGTCTGGGTTAGGTTTTTTCACAGTTACTGGTATGGGGCTGTTTTGGATTTGTGCTGGAGGCAGTGTTGATAACACAGGGATGTTTTCCTTACTGTTGAGCAGGGCTTGCACAGAGCTAAGGCCTTTTCTATCTCTCACCCCGATGCCTGAAGAGGCCACCTGAAAACAGAGACTAGACAAGAATAAGGGAACAAAGGTAGGTATTTATTTGAAGGCCTTCAAAGGTACACCCTGGGGAGCCAGAGGNGGTGACCCAGCACATATCCTATAACATAGGGAGTCATGCTCAACATGTGAAACTGGGGAAGAAGGAAGGAGGGGGTGTTTGGAGGGATGGAGTTTGTCTTCCCAAGTTACAGTTAGGTGTGATGGAGCCCAGACTTCCTGGAGATGGCTGAACACCTGCTTGCCCATGGGAAGTGGTGAATGAGTTTTGCTTTGCTTGTCTGTGCAGCTTTTGTTTTACGTATTAAACTGTCTTTATCTCAACCCACAAGTGTTCTTACTTTTACACTTCCAATTCTCTCCTCCATCCCATCTGGGGTGAGCAGCCTCTGAGTGGTGCTTAGTTACCAGCTGGGGTTAAACCACAACAGACTAACAGCCAGAAACTCAGGAGATAGGACAGGAGTTACCTGGGAGGAAGCAACTGCTGGCTTGAGGCTGTTGTGAAAACTTTTGGAGCATATTGAAGAAGTTTTCTTACTGATTTGCCCTGTTTTGGATAGCTGAGTCAGAAAGCTGGAAAAGGTAAAGGACAAGAAAGAGAGGAAAAGTGTTTCTTGCTGACCTCTCACAAAACAGAGAATGATGAGAACTAGAAACACGGACAGAGCCTACAGTCAGCTCTGTAACCAGGTAAGTTCCTGCTGCTTATTTGGTTTTATTTCCCCATAGTTTCCTCCATTTAGTCTGCTGAACAAAAGAGTTAAAAACACAAGACACTAGTTGAAAAGCCAAGGCAAGTCCCTGTTAGGAGAAACTGAAGAGACATGGATACCTGTATTGATGAAAAGCAGTGAACAATATATGTGGAGACAAATAATTCCATGCAGCTGAATGTGTTTTGAAATCTCTGCTTTGGCTTTTAAATGCTGGAAATCAAATAATTTTCCCTGAGTGGAGATGACTTTAACCATTTAAAAGTCTCTGGTGAATGATTAAAAGATTTGTTGAAAGCTAAGAGGGGTAGTCCTGCTTACCTATATGGGTTTAGGAAGGGATGGATAAAAATAATGCATGTTTCATCATATCCTGTATCAGCATCATGGGCTTGATCTTTTAATGCTTCCTAACCTGGTATTGCTATCTACTTTGTTAAAGCCATTTGCTTGCTGAATCACTCCTCTTGCTACTGTAGCTATTGTCTTTTATTGGCGTAGGACAACTATAGTTGTTGCTTTGTTGAGACGGACATAATGACACACACACTTGTTGTAATCCAAAGCCCTAAGAAGTAGAAGTTTTCTTATTATTCTCTGCTGCTGCTCTTATACTTCTTCACAATTACTGTGGCTTATTAAGACTGGCTGCTAGCAAACAATGAGCATTCAAGCAGTAATACAATTAGCTATACAAGCAAAAGTGTAGTTGGTTACATATTATATGCAAGTTCCTTCTTGTACATGTTCAATGTTCCATAACAAGAACATCTTCTCCTTGAGTCCAGAACATCTTCTTTCATTGATTATCTTCTTGGCTTTTACTGTGGCCGCTAAATCTCACGGGTAAATTCTGACTGTCTTTAGGTCTGACTCTGTGAGGCTTTCAACCTCGGAGCTGTCAGCCTCATCATAGAGTTGTCTTTTCTAGCCTCTAAACAATACAGATGTGTGAGCGTTGTTGTTCAAAGACAACAAATCAGTGTAGAGGTTTCTGAAATTGGTAGGCGCACCAAGAAAACTCCTTATCTCGTTGATTTTTCTTTCTCTTGTCCCACTCTAAACCTTGGATTGACACCTTGGAAGTTAGCTGTGTTTTGGTGCTCTCTGTAGCAATTGCTGCTGGTTTGTTCTGTGAAGCATACTGTAGCTTCTTACTGTACTCTTGAGATTCGTGATTCATAGCCATGAACTGGCAGTCACCTTTTTCTGGATGCCTGCCTAAATATACAACATAACTCTACCATCGCCAGTCATGGTGGAGCAGTATATTTTTTACACGCATCATCTCACAGTTCATTTTCTTAAATACATTTGTGATTCTGTGCAGGAGGGAAGGGAAAATGGCTCTTTTTTTTCCTCTGGCCCTTTCTGTTCTTGACTTAACTTAGTGAAGAGAGACATCCTTGCCCTGTTGTCCACTGGGGTATGTTCTCTCTTCTCTGCTCCTGAAGCTCCCCTCACTGACTTCTGTATTCTTGATGACTTTCCTTGGTTTTTTTGAATTCTGCAAATCACTTTTTGTCATCCTCAGGAGGTGCTGTCCCCTTGCCGCTGTGGGGTCACATGTCTGTGTGCCTTCACGTGCTGGGAGCTGCTGAGGCAGAGGCCTCTGGTTCCCCACTTTTGTTCAGTTTCATTGAGGTGGCTGACAGGTGGCTCCTGTTTCATTCTCACCTGTAGGAGCTGCTGGTCCCTTCAGCTGGGAGGGGTGTGTCCCATGGGGTGTATGGTGAACTGTTTTTCATGAGGCAGGTGTGATGGACTGGCAGCCTCCTGATCAAAGCCTGCTGCAAACACAAAAGTGACTCCAGTCAGATTTACAGTGTACATCCTGTGGGCTTGACGTGGTTACAGAGGTGAGCAGGTCTATAGGAATGAGTGGACAAGGTGGGTATGGTCTTCATGCAGGTCTGATAAATGCCTTGCAGTTAAAAATGATCCTCAGCGTATGTTGTTAATTGATCTTGTGCAGCCAAAGTAAACAAAAGTAATGTCAAACAAACTCCCAAATTTTACAAACAGTCCAAAAGTCTGGAATTTGATTCAATCATCTTTAAGGAATGTTAAGATTTTTTAATTCTATTGGGTGCAGATTGATTGTTTTTTCTTAGGAATTGGTTTGTGACTTCCCCTTTTCATCCCGCTGGTAAGGCATGAATTGAAAAATCTGTATCTTCTCTTCATGATCCTGCCAGCTCATCTGAGATCTAAATCTGTAAAGCTCAGAGGAGGCTGCTGTAGCTTAATTTTGAAGAAGTAAGCATGGTCACTTGCTCCAGATTGTAGACAGGAGTTAAGATATCTCATAGCAATGATAAAAACCTGCCACTTACAGTTGTGTACTATAGTAAATAGAAAATGAGCTATGATTATATTACAGGCATTCTTTGCTCAAAGAGTTTGGTTTATGTGGGGCGGTCACTTGCTTAGACGTGCTGGGAAGAGCACAGTTTGCCTTTGTAAAACATACTCTGATTTTCCAGTTGCAGCTTTCCCCAGTGTCCCCGTAACGTGTAAAAACATTCTTTTCTATAAAGAAAAATGGTATGCCTAACTTCCGCTTCCCCTTTCTCCTGTCATAACTGAACTTCTTGGTCTGCTGTTCCTTTAGATTACTGAGCCCAGCTTAGAACAAGCAGGAGAATGAGACTTGATGTGTGTAGTGCTGCAGTAATGCGCTGCTATTTTTTTGGAGCACTTGGTTCTTGGCAGGAGAGCAGGGTCTGTCTCATCTCTGAGCCCTTCACGTCTGCCCTTCACGTTGATACTTTAGGGATTGGTAATCCTGAGTGTTTTCAGATATACATGTGGAGACTGAAAGATGGCTGCTGTCCCATCAGATATTTCTCCAAGTTTGTGGACCAGTCTCCTCAAGTCAAAATCACCGTATGCCATAGTGCTGGCAACAGCACTATTTAGAAACTGGATCTAAGCATGGCTTCATTTTGAACATCATTCGGCTGATGGTTTGACTACAAACACTTTTCAGACCTCTCAAACACAGCTTGATCCCTCTGTCTGCTGGATTTGGGCCATGCTGTTTTCTCAAGCAGCACAGAAAGAAGCTACCTTGATCTGCATGCTATGGAGACTTTAGAGTCCAGGAGCTGGGGTTTTATCTTGTGCCAAGAGAGCAGTTCTGTAAATACTCTCTCATGGAGTAGCTTTTAATTGGACTGTGGGCTTTTTTTTTGTACCCGTGCTGCTAATGATTGATATGGCTCTAATTCAGAACACATTCTGGGCACTGTGGCCAGTCAGTTTTCTGACCCAGTGTGTTGCTCTTGGTCTTTCAAGAATCATGTCATTGCCTCAAGTGTCCCTGTGATTTCCCCAAGTCACAGGAGCAAGTTTCAACAGATAAAGCGGTAGATCCTCAGTTGAATTTGATGAGCTGACATTGATAGAAAGCAGCTTACAATCAAAATATTAAACCACTAAACTCTCTAGAAATTGACCATCTTCAAAAAGATTCCTAGAAAAGCACTGGGCTGTCTTAATGTTGGCAAGGGCACATACAGCAGTCTGAGCTGTCACCTTGAGGTGGGAACCTTGAGTATGGGGACCTTGATTCAGCAGCACATACTTTGAGTAAGGGGCCATCCATTCCCTCATGGGATCTGTTGGCACCATACAAGCCCCAGATTAATCCATATTGTGAGTAATCAGCAGAAGCAAAGCAAAAAGATCCATGTGTGTTCAGTGGCAAGGGAAGGTTCACAGCCAGGTTTTCTTACCATCACTTGAGAAAGTATAGGGAATGCCCTTTTTTGTGCCAGCAGCAGTGGGTGGGTGACAGGGTGTAATGGCAGTGCCCTTATATGGAACAATCCCATGCATGGTCAGGCCTGGAACTTCACAGCTGAATGTGCACAGAGGCTGTGCTGTGTGTGAGCATTGTGTTGGATAAAATGCAGGGAAAGGATCACCTGGCCACACTATGAGTGATCTTGTTGTATTTGGTGTTTATTTTCACTGTTGTTTCAGAGTTGTCTGGGTGCTCTTGCACTGTTGTTCCTTCGATAGTAAGCTGGATGAAAGGATATGCAAAATACGTGGCCTTTCCTCTGTTCTTCTCCATGTTCTGGTCACTCCTTGTGTTTTGTAAAACATTACTGTGTCTCCTTGTGCTGGGAATTACCACAGCCTTACACAGGTGGGCTATACAAGAAGCCCAGTCAAAACTCATTCTCTCTACAAGTGTATCTGGAATGTCTGAAAAATGTGACATGGCCTGTCACATAAACAAGAAACAGCCCTTGTAAGGGACTGAGCGTAGCTGAAAGCCTAACCCAAATAAAGCTGTTAGTCATCCCCATATGGGAACCTTTCAGTGCCAGGCAAGTTTGGAAAACGTGCTCGTGACTGGCTTCCACATGCAGGATGAGTGGCAGATACCAGATGTTGCCTTACACATTGAACTCTTTTTTTCTCTAAATTCCATCCAAGACACGCATGTTCTCCGTACAGCAGTTGTGGCTGAAAGCCTGCACATGTGAAGGTTTTGGTGTTTACACAGGAACAGGGCTGGACCTGCACCACTGCAAGCAGGGTCGAGGTTTCTCTGGTCATCTGAAGTTTCTGATGACAACAAGCAGTAAAAACCAGAGAGGTAGCAAATTGAATACATATATGTCACAGGTGGAATGCAGTGTACTTCTAAGTGCTGGCTAGTATGTCCGTAAAAGCTGGCCTCATTTCCTCAAAAAGAACCCCATGGAAATGTAACAATAAACTGATGATATCCTCTTTAGGCATATGTAATTATTAGGCATTCTTAATTTCCACATTTCCAAATGTATGGGCTATGGATTATATCCTCTGTCTGGTTTTTGTTTTTCCAATGCAGAACCAGAAGTCTCCTTGTGAAGTTCCTGCCTCTCAGTACTTGTAGCCTGCTCCCTCTTTCCACAGCCTTTCTTCCTCAGTGCTTACAGAAGTTTGGAGAGCACAGTAAAAGGGCCGCTAACTGAAAAAAGCAGAGTATGCGTTAATGTGATTAGAAGATACCTGGAAAAACAAACAGTTGTGTGGGGGGTATTTTTAATTTCTGGTTTTTGTTGTTGGGCATTTTTGAAGTATCCTGTTTATTTTTTGTGGGTTGTTGGAAGTGTAGCTTCCAGACTACGAGTCTGACATGGTTAACCTGGTATTGCTCATTTTCGTTACTAAGGATAGTAACAATTACTATCTCTACAATAGGATTGGAAATAATTCTAAATTCCAGTTCTTTAGAGAAGTCAAATTCTATAAGATAATATTCCTACTTTTAAGAAATACTTTCAGTTGGGTTTTTGTGCTTTCTTTTTCCTGGAAAGGTGGATGAAAACAGGTGAGAAATTTAATTCTTTATACCTGGGGAGGGGGAGTACAGAGACCTGCTTCACTTTCTTCCTTGCCACCTCCCCCAAATTAATTATTCTTCTGTAGTTTTATGGGAGGAAAGGGAAGAATCTGGAGGGACTTGTTCCATGTGGTTTCCCTCTGGCTAAAGCTGACCCAGCCACTGGGGGAGATCTCACAATGGAACAGATGCTGTGTTCTTCAGATGAATTATGAATTTCAGCCTCTGAAATGAGCAGTCTAAAAGCCGGAGGGCTATGAGTGGAGGGAAATAACTTTGAAAAACTAAAACAGTGCTTTGGGTGCATAAAGATTGGAGAGAAATTCTTTTAGGAATGCTGCATTGGAAACATATTTGAGCCTTGTACATGTTATGCATATGCAGAAGTGCAGTAAATGCCAGTCAGGTGATGGGCTGGCTGCATTGTGCACCCTTTCAGTGGTGTATGGGATGGTCAGAAGAGCTTTGTGTAGGGATTTAAGAAATATTTAGAAGGTATTTTGCGGTTTCCCTATGAACCCTGTTTCACTTGTTAGTCACTTTTTTAGTTAGAATGTTTCTTCTATTATTTGGTTAAAATTTGCCTTTCTACAAAATGGGTTTGCTCTGTAGTTCTGTATGTCTATGTATTTTATATTGTCTTTTGCACTTGCCTTTAATGATTGTCACTCCACTAGAAATACAGTAGGTTTCCATCATGTTTTCCTGGGAATCCTGAGGCAATCATCATTTCATGATGCTTTCATAAGGCTCTTGTGAGAATGAGCAATGATTCTATGAAAAAGTTGGCCTAATCTCAGGACTCTTATATAATTGAGCTAAAAGTTTTAAATTTTATATCTCCTGGAAATTGATCTTGCGGAATGTCCAGATTAGTCCTCAGAAAAGATTAGTTTAAATAATTGACAAAGATTATCCCCTTGGATTAAACGATTTTTTTTGTTCTTGCCTTTTCTTTTTTTGACTGTTTCTCTGATACCTTTTAGCACTAGAACTCCTAAAAGTGCTGTTTGCTTGTTTAAATATTTACTATTCTTTTTAAAATAAGAGTTAAAATATTTATCCAAGAAGCATCTGAGAGTTACTGTTTAAAACAATTCCATTAAAGTGAGGAGGCAAAAGTTGGGTTGTTTTATTTTTTCATTTTGTCTTATTTCAAAGGAAAAAAATGCACGTGCTGTCATCTTTTTCTTAGATAACAAGGAACAAAAAGTTTTCTTTTACAGGTCAGACTTTAAAATGTGGTCTTTGTTATTTACAATGCATTAATTAAGAAAGTATGTGGTTAGATAACCAGCGTTAGGTCTGTGCTTGTAGTCTTCTTCCAGAAAAGCTGGCCAAAGGGTTTTCAGAAGTAACCTTTGCTGAATTATGTGCTGCCCTGTTGTCTGAGCCTCTGAGACACTGCAGTCATTAATAACTAATGCAGGGGTGTTTGTGTGGCAGAATCAAGTGAGGAAACTGCCTGCTCACAAAGTTTTGCTCTAAAACATAAAGGTAAATAAATGTGATTTAAAATTAACTGAAAAGGTCAAGCCTGGAGGTTTTGAAACATGCATAGCTAGCTACTCTGAGGAAGAAGAGTTCAACCCCTTTTCTCTGCTTTGCAGGGAATAGGACAAGAAATAGCAGGCTTAAACTGCAGAGAATAAAACTGAGTAATACTGGAGACAGGGGGAAGAAATTTGTTTCAGTAAAGATATTAAACAGTAACAAGTTGTCTGGATAGGTTTTGGAGAATTGGCCATTGGAGATTGTCAATGATAAGTTAGAAAAATGCATATTGGGAATAGCAAAGGTCTTCTTGATTGCTTTCTTGGATGCTTTCCTGCTGTGAGTGTTTAGGGCTTGGTCTGAACTTTGAAGAGCTGAATTCCATCAGAGATATTGAGGATCCCCTTGTCACGTGAATGTATTTTCATACCTACTGAGACATAATGATTTAATATAAAGCAGGCAAAGCTATTTTCCCCCTCGTCTCCTTGTTCCAGTTGCCTGTGTAGTTAAAGATGAGTTTCAGCTAAAAAATGTATTGATTTGCACAGCTATCCTAGTAACAAACCTCGCTTTCTGCTGAGGAGTGTGTTCTGCTACAAGCGTTTAACCATTATCAGGAATGCTGGAGCATGAATGCCTCATACAAGACCATTTGGAAAAGAGCTTTTTCTGAAGTTTATCAACATTCCTAACAGGAACCTACACAGAGACTTTGCTCTCAGAGCAGCAAGACTGAAGAAGCAGTGGCAGCTCTAATGGCGGGGCACTAATGACTTTGAAGAAATGCTACTCGTATAATTGGAAATGATACAAATGGTGTCATTAAAACAGATTGTTGATGCCACCTTTATTCTTTTCATAGGCTTAGTTACAAGGATGGATTCAGGCTAAGGAGATGATACCAGAATTTTTATGCTTTCCACAACTAGATGGATAGATCATGAGGCTTTAACATATGAAATGCTGTTTTTCCAGAACACCAGCTAAAGGGAGTGTGGATTTGAATGACTGCTTACTTCACTGGAACAGGAGCACAGGGAAGGTGAAATGTCATTCTGAATGTCATTCTGAAATGTGGAGTAAGAGCTGAAAGCTCTGACTTGAGCTCTAATTTTCTTCCATTTTTTCAATTTGGTGTTAGCAAAAAATTCTTTATAGCTCAGTGTTTGGTATAAAATATGAGAAACTTTTATAAAAACAAAATCAATATCCCTTCCCTTCAAGAAACATCTCATTCTGGAAGTAACTTCTATTTTAATCCTTTGAATCTCCACTCATTCTATCTTTTTTAGAAGAAGCAGGTACAACAATTCAGCAGCAGAGAGGCAGGGTGATGGGGAGAGACACTGCAATACAGGAGGCCTCCTAGAATACTTTTACTGCAACACAAGCAATTTTTTTGCTTATCATTTTTGGTTATTTTTAAGATCTAATGGGCATATAAGGCCTTCTGTCAGACCTCCACTATTGGTGACTGCACCCTCATTGATGTACTCAACATCTGTTTATCATATTTCAGTATCAGTCTTGTTTCATGAGGAAAAATAGCACAAGTGGCAAACAGGGACAAGGGATGGTTGTGTGTGTGTGTGTATTCCAGCCTTGTATTCAGGAGTTCCTATGTTCATTTTTAATGTGTCATCCACTGACAATTTGAATAGTCTGCCTCTGGCTGAGCAGAGAGTATTCCTGGAAGTTTCCTTCAGAAACGGCAGAAAGTCTGCATCTAGGCCAGACTGGAGACATGCAGATAGATACAAAACTAGAAATTTTGGACAGACCAAGATACAGCTTTTGGCATCTGACTGCTGCTGTTTCTTTCTACAACACTGTGGGAAGGGCCATCTAACATGTCTGATAGATTAGCTTAAGTCAAGTAAACAGCTGGGTTTTTAATGATGAGAAACTGAAATGGAATAGCTGATCAGAAAGAAAACCTCTCATTCAGTCTATCCCCTTCGCTACTAAAATTGCAAACGTCAAATAAATGCAGTTGAATGTGCTCTGAAAAGGATGAAGGATGCTGATGACCACAAGCCATGCGAGCTGTGAGTACTGCAGATTTCTTGCCTTCATTCTAAACAAAAAACCAAAATCCTTTAATATTGATTAATGCAACAAGGCAACTCCTCATATGTTTCCTAGGAAGTTTTCTGTTTGTTTCCCACACTGATGCTCTGAACAGGTGTCTTAACACAGCAGTAGAATTAGTGGTTAAAATGTATGTTTTGTATTTTGTTTCTGGTTTAGGTGGGTAAATAAGATGACATTCCTAAGTAAGCCTTATGTTACACAGAGATCCCTGACTTGCTGCAGTGACCAGAGACAGGGCAACAGCAAAATTCTGCTGGGAAGTCAGAAACTCGCTGTAAAGGACTCTTAAACAGGGTTACAGCCACTTGCTGCTGGTCTTCTGTGAGTAATTCTCCAAACAAAACCGAGATGGAACCTGTGGGAACCGATAGCTGGACTGAAGGTGTCACAGATTTCGACTTGGACACAATCACTTTGTACCCGTGAGAATTCGGTTTGTACCCATGAGAATTTTAGCATCAACAGAAGCAAGAAACCAAAACAGCAGAAGAACAATGGGCAGCTGTTTGCAGGAGGCTGTTTTCGGGTTCAGAATGGGTGTTAGCTGTAGGTAACCAATAATTTGTAATGTAGTAACTTAGGAGCCAATGGACACGCAGCACGAGTGCCAAGAAAGTGTATAAAAGAGGCTTTGTAGAATTAAAGATGCTTTTTGCCTGGAGTTGTTGGAGTGATTTGTGCGTGTCGCATCCGTCTCAACAGCGACATCTGGTGCCCCCGACGGGATACAACAACCCCACAGGCGGCTGCCTATCGTGCAGCCAAGCCCCGGGGGACAGCGGCCGGAGACGGAAAGGAAAAAACCCCGGCAGACGCAGGTTCGGACCGATTACAGCCTTTTAAGGTGAGCTGCTAGGGGAAAAATGGGAGCTCATGTATCCCAAGAGGAAAAGGCTATAATTAATATATGGACGCTTATGTTAGGCAAGCGCGGTCTTAAGTATGATAAGCGTACCTTGACAGCCCTGTTACTATGGTGCAAGAGTCAGGGTTTGGAACCTACCGCAGCTAATGCATTTAGTGTGACAGTCTGGACAAAGTTGGGCAGCTTATTTCTGACGCTGCCTCCCGCGGTGACGAAACCGCAAAGACAGTACTTACTACTTGGAGGGTGCTACTGGGCACTTCGAAAGCTGTGAAAAAAGAGCGGGACTTGCAGCGGCAGAATGCCGCGGATGCGGAGGGTCTGAGTGGGGAGGAGAACGAGGGAGGGGCGGATGGCTCCGCGCCCACACACACCGCTGAAACCGGCGGTGAGCTGTGTAGTGAGGTGCCGGCCGAACTTGTTCGTGAGCCCGGTGCAAGCTGCCCTGCCCCTCCTGATTTTACAAATCCGATTTGTTCGCCTTTGCCTGCGGCCGGGTGGAGCGATAGCGAAGACGAGCCCAGGCCGGTGGTTCGCTCCGCTCCCACTGTCCTGGACGTGCCTGTGCCACCGCACCGGCCGCCATCGCCATCAGCACCGACAGCGGCGGCTCCGTCCCGCTCCTGCCCGCTGGACGCGGCGGCGCCTGCGCAGTTCCCCAGCGGCCTCGCGCCTGCGCAGTTCATGAGCGGAGCTGCGGCTGNATAGACTTGCGAGAACCACACGTGGGGGGGGCTCCCTGCTGCCCGCCGACTGATCCTCCGGCAGACGTGTTTCCTATGCAGCCGGTATCGGTAACCGTATCTGCTTATGACCCAGTTAGTTTTTGGGAACATATGAAAACACTGGCAGTTGTTAACGGAGATCTTGAAATGGCAGAATGTATCTCTGTGCCCACGCGATTTCCCATTATGAGAAGTCAGTTGGGTTCTGAGGGAATGATTGGAGCATTTCCTGTGACTGGAGGCGGAGGCCAGGTGCCCGACCAGCACTCGCCTTATAACTGGCAAGTGCTCTCAGAACTACGCAAGCTGTCTGTGGAACACGGCCTGGCATCCCCGGCCGTTGCAAAGATGCTTGCTTTTTTAGCTGCAGGAGAGCTGACTCCCTTTGATGTAAAACAAATAGCAAAATTGATTGATTTGCTCTCCAATTCAGTTTATGATGTTTGAGTCTATGTGGCGGCAATTTGATGAGGAGAGGTCACTGGCCAACCTTAAATTGTCACAGAAGGACCCTCCATTTGGAGCAGGCGTGGCTCACCTGATGGGATTGCCTCCTGTGGATAATCCACAGCAACAAGCTCATCTGCATCCTTTGGTCTTGGCCCAGGCTCGAGATACGGGCATGCAGGCTCTCCTGAAGGTGGCACAGCTGGCTGCACCTATGCAGCGGTATGCAATGATAAGGCAAATGCCTCCGGAGCCATATATGAAATTTGTTGAACGCCTGCAAGATGCAATGGAAAAACAAATTACAGATCTCCAAGCAAAGAGGCAATTGATAATTGTGATTGGCAAGAGACAATGCGAATGAGGACTGAAAAAGAGCCATAGATCTTTTGCCAAACAAGAACCCTACCTTAGAAGAGATGATAACTGCCTGTGCCAAAGTGGGAACTATTTCCTACCAAATGGCCATACTAGCAGAATCCCTTACAGCTGCAATCAAGGTAACACATCATTGTTATGGCTGCGGACAGCAAGGTCACGTGAAAGCCAATTGTCCCCGTAAAAATCAGCCACCAAAGAGCCCCCCAGAAAATTGTAAGAGATGCAGAAGGTCAGGACATCGTGCAAGGCGATGCAAATCTAGGTTCCATGCGAATGGGCAGTCTCTCACAGAGCAGGGAAATGGGAAGACGAGCACGACAGGGAAGCGTGCGCAGACACAAGCACTTCCCCAGGGGGCGCGCCCAGTGCAAGTTTATGCAACCAACTTTATGTGACAGGATCAGCTGGCATGGACGCTTTCCACCGCCAGCACAGTAACTTTAAACTCATTGAAGGTACATAAGGTCCCCCTAGAGGCGCATGGACCCATAGGACGGGGTCTAAGTGCTTTGTTAATAGGGAGATCAAGTGAGACGTTGCAAGGTATTTTTGTACATCTGGGGGTTGTGGATGCTGATTACACAGGACAAATATATGCTATGGTGTCCGCACCCACCCCTCCTGTTACTATACCTGCTCAAACTCGTATTGCTCAACTTGTTCCTTTTAAGTCTTGTGTCCCAAAAACAGACTCCAGACTGCGAGGGGATCAAGGCTTTGGATCAACGGGACCACCTCAAGCGTATTGGACACAAGACATATCAGACCAGAGACCACAAATGGTTTGTACTTTGACTATGCAAGGTGTGAGTCCATCACAAATAACACTTAAGGGACTCATAGACACAGGGGCTGATGTTACCATCGTCTCTGCTTCAGCATGGCTGCCCTCGTGGCCCACGACGCTGGCAGGATCTGCCGTTGCTGGCCTCGGGGCTGCTGCACAAAGCTGCTTGAGTGCCAAACCTGTATTAACAAAAAAAACCCAGAGGGACAAACAGCCACTGTCTGGCCCTATGTCATTGTGGCACCCCTCAATCTGTGGGGACGAGATGTTCTGGCAGCTTGGGGGATGAGAGTGGGGATGAATTTTTGATGAGGGCCACTGTGCAGAAGGGCGCAAAGTATGCTATGCTGCCTTTGCAGTGGCTCACAGAACAACCTATCTGGGAAAATCAATGGCCTCTGGCAAAAGAAAAGTTAGCTGCCCTTCATGACTTGGTTCAAGAACAATTACAGCAGGGACATACTGAACCATCTGCAAGTCCCTGGAATACACCTATCTTTGTGTTCAAAAAGAAATCAGGAAAATAGAGATTGCTCCATGATTTATGTTGAATTAATGCAGTGATAGAGAGCATGGGTGCTTTGCAGCCTAGAATGCCATCCCCCACAATGAGACCTGTTGAATGGGACATATTGATTGTTGATCTAAAAGATTGGGTTTTTACCATTCCACTACATCCAAAGGATATTCCAAAATTTGCATTTACAGTGCTGTCTGTTAATCATGCTGAACCTGTGAAACTATATCAATGGAAAGTGTTGCACAAGGTATGAAAAATAGCCCAACCATTTGTGAGTGGTATGTTGCACAAGCTTTGTCAACTGTTAGGGAACAATTCCCTGGAGCCTATTGCTATCATTATATGGATGATATACTGGTAGCAACTCCCATGAAAGAGGATTTGTTACAAATCCAACCACATTTTCTTAAAGCACTGTGAAATTATGGCTTGCAGATAGTGCCAGAAAAGGTGCAACAGCAGCCACCTTGGAGATATCTGGGAGTGAAAATACTAGAGCAAACGATACAGCCACAAAATGTTCAATTTGAAAAATCAATTCAGACTTTGAATGATGCATAGGAATTTTTGGGTACTATAAATTGGCTATGACCCTATTTAGGGCTGACCACAGTGCGATTATCCCCATTGTTTAATATCTTTTAAAAGGGAGCCGGAGTTAACTTCACCAAGGAAGTTAACCCCTGAAGCAGAACAAGCGCTGGAAGAAGTGCAACAAGCTATTTCAAACCGACAGGTCTATTGAGTGGACCTCACCATTGAGACCGTGTTTCTTGTCAACCCCAGATTTCCATCCTACAGGCATCACTGGACGATGGAATGATCAATGGCCTGATCCCTTGCACATTTTAGAATGGGTCTTTTTGCCTCACCGACCTAAGAAAACAGCACCTACGCTGTTTGAACTAATTGGCCAACTGATTACCAAATGCCAGCAAAGATGCCTGCAGTTGATGGCCAAAGACCCTGCAAAAATCATACTTCCCATTCAACAAGAGTATTTTGAATGGTGTTTTGCGAACAGTGCTCCTTTACAGAGTGCATTGCAAAACTTTTCAGGGCAGATTGCTTATCATGTGCCCGGCTACAAATTGCTGCAATTGGCAAAATCCACCAGCTTGTCCTTACGACCTAAGAACAGTCGTGTGCCATTGCAAGGACTCGCTGTTTTTACTGATGGATCAGGAAAAATGAGAAAGGCCACTGTCACCTGGAGGGATGAATCTGGGTGGCAAATGCTGGAAGGCCACAAGTCAGGCTCTGCCCAGCTTGTTGAATTAAGAGCTGTAGCCATGGCATTCCAGCATTTTCCTCATGTACCGTTGAATCTTATTACTGATTCTGCTTATGTTGCAGACATTATACAACACCTTGATTGCTCACTTTTAAGAGAAGTTAATAATGCTGCTCTTTTTTTGCTGTTCAAAACCTTGTGGTGTGCAATTCAGAGCTGAACCCATCCTTGTTATATTTTGCATATAAGGAGTCACACCAATTTGCCAGGGTTTATAGCGGAAGGTAATGCCAGAGCTGATAAGCTAGCCAGCCTTACATGGATGACACCTCAGCCATGTAATAATAAAATAGCACCAGCCAAAGCCTCACATGACTTTTTCCGTCAGAGTGCACGAATTCTGCAAAAGCAATTTCTGCTAACGCCTACTGAGGCTCCAACATTGTTAATTCCTGTTCTGATTGTCAGGGGTTCACCACACCTTTACCAGTGGGCGTCAACCCCAGAGGCCTACAGGCCTGGCAAATTTGGCAGAGAGATTTCACCCATATTGCTGAATTTGGTCATCTCAAGTGTGTGCATGTTTCTATTGATGCCTTCTCCTCTGCTATGGGGGCATCTGCGCATACAGGAGAGAAGAGTCATGATGCTATTGCCCGTTGGCGGCTGGCTTCCGCTGTTTTGGGCATGCCTTCTTCTGTGAAAACTGACAACAGCCCTGCCTACATCTCAGAAGATGCGGCAGTTTTTACAACTGTGGGGTGTGACGCAAAAATGTGGTATTCCCCATTGTCCCACTGGTCAAGCTATCATTGAACGTGCTCATGGTCTTTTGAAATGCGTTTTAGAAAAACAAAAAGGGGGAATGAGTGGAGAAACCCCACAGAGCCTGCTGGCAAAAGCTTTATACACAATTAATCATCTTACAGTGCCACCAAATTCTAATAATCCAGTTCTTTTGAATAATTTTTTCTCGCTGCAGTCTACAGGCGAAATGCACCTACCCTGAGCGAAAGTATGGGTACGAGATTTAATCACTAACAAGTGGGAAGGCCCGTGGGACCTTATCACCTGGGGGTGTGGGTGTGCTTGTGTTTCCACAGATCACTGGGTGTGCGGTGGATACCTGCAAGGTGTGTTCTTCCTGATTTGCGACATCAAAAGTGTCATGAGACCAACAGGCAATATTCAGAAGACAATGACGGTGTGGACCATTTGTTGGATGGTCCTGCTTCAGGTTGAGACAGAGCAAGGGCTTACCGTGTTACCCCTGATGCCAAAAGAAAATGTGTGGGTAACCTATGCCAACGCCCTGAACCAGTTGTCTTTGTGCAACACCACAGTCGCCTTTTCACACGTTTGGTTGGAGTACCGATCAAACCTTCTTTAATAGTTCAGGAAACCTGTGGCCGTGCTCCCAAAACTGCTTGTAGCAGTACCCTGAAAAAGTGCCTTCATGAAATTGATGTATGGGATCACAGACTCTGTTGCCCTTGAGCCACAAGAAATAGATATTCTGGGGTTGATAAGGACACCAGAATATCTATTTCTTTTTTAATTATACACGAACTTGGTGCTGGGAGGACCCACACTGTCCCGGTACTCAAGACATGTCACCTGTAAATCCCGTATTTCGAAATGCTTCAGCTTGGTGCAACTGGACGGTTTTAAATCATAATGATGTTACATATTACCAAGCTGGTTCAGACAACTCTCCACAAAATTACCTTGAAGAATATTCCTCATTTGTGGAGATCGCGCGTGGCCTGCATTACCCTCACACGCTGTTGGTGGACCATTGGCCTCCTGACTATGCTCGCCCCAAATTTAACCATGCTTTTAAATCACACGCATGCAACCCGTGACAAACGGTCCTTGCATTCCTTTGCAAGAGACTGCGATGACACTCTGAACTTTTGGAATTAAGAAAAATGTATGTTAGCTTCTTTTTTTGTCCCAGGAGTAGTGGCTGGAAAAGCATTGGGATTGTTAAATAAGTTAGGCTGTTGGCTTGCTAAGCAGACTAATGCCACTTCACTTGCTTTACCAGGATTGCTAACTGATGTTGATTCTATTAGACACACCACCCTGCAAAATTGAGCAGGCATTGACTTTTTGCTGCTGGCGCATGGACATGATTGTGAAGAGTTTGCTGGCATGTGCTGCATGAATCTTTCTGACCACTCGTACTAGTTTGAAAACAAACCAGTGGGAGGCACCAAGTCAGAATAACAATTTAATAGGGAAATTAAAAAAAGAAAAAAAGCCAGAAAACACTGGTTTAAACAGACAGAGTCAGGATACAACCTGACACCCTGTTAGTCAGAGTGGCGGTAGCAGTCCAATAAAATGGTGGCTGCAGTCCTGAAGTGGTGGATGTGGTTCTGTTGAAGTGGTGATCCGGTAGAAGGGTCTGCTCTTCCTCGGAAGTTCCAGTGGCAGCTATGTAGCTCTTGTCCTCTGGAAATCCAGTGGGAAGGGTTGTCTGTGGTGTTCAGAATCTCAGATTATATCCAGGATGGAATGCTTGGTTCCTCCCTCTGGGTGGAGCATCTCACAATGGGATGATGAGTCATGAGGCAAGGCATTGATGGGCCAATTAAGCAGAAGATAGTCCTGAGGGAGGAGGCAAGGAAACACTGCCCCACCTGGGTTCAACCGCTCATGAGGATGGTAATAGAATACACTGCAACCCAGGACACCACTCTAAATCTAATATCAAAGAATTACAAATAAGTGTTTCAAAGTTGAGAGAAGAAAATTAGTCTGGTTGGTTTAACGCTTTGTTTGGTAACTGGCAACTTGCTAAATGGGTCAAAGACCTCATGAAAATGGGATGTTTAATTGTTATCCTCCGTATTTTACTCCTTGTGCTGTATTCATTATCCTTTCTGCAAAGGGCCCTGCAGAGGACCATTAACGCTGCATTTATAGTTCAAAAATAAAAAGGGGGAACTGTGGGAACTGATAGCTGGTCTGAAAGTCTCACAGATTTCAACTTGGATGCAATCACTTTGTACCCGTGAGAATTCGGTTTGTACTCACGAGAATTTTAGCATCAACAGAAAAAGAATGCACAGCTGTTTGCAGGAGGCTGTTTTTGGGTTCAGAATGGGTGTTAGCTGTAGGTACCCAATAATTTGTAATGTAGTAACTTAGGAGCCAATGGATACGCAGCACGAGTGCCAAGAAAGTGTATAAAAGAGACTTTGTAGAATTAAAGATGCTTTTTGCCTGGAGTTGTTGGTGTGGTTCATGCGTGTCGCATCTGTTTCAACAGCGACAGAACCCATGCTTGCAGAGAGGCTTTTATATTTTACATTCTGAAGCCTCCTCAATGCACTCTTAATAAATGTTTAGTGTGTGTAAGTTTCTCAGGTAGTTAAACTCTGCCGTGGCCAAACAGGGCAGATTTATTATGGTGAAATGAATGCCCATGTGATCAGAATCCATCCAGGCTCCGTGACTCAACCATATAGCGCTAGCTTCCCCTTCTGGCCAGAGGAAGTAAGGGAGCCTCATGGCAAGAATCACAGGAATTAGTTCTCAATTTTATTCCTCTGCACTAAAGATAAACACAAATTTTCAGACAACAAATTAATGGCTAACTGCCAGTGGCAGGGAAGTGCAGGTGGAACATCATTGATTCTTGCAACATAATATAATGATATATCGAGATGGGGCTGCTACTTGAATGTAGAATTCTTTTCTAAACATGGACCTAGTCTGGAAAGCAATTAGATGAAAATACTAACTTCTGAAGAAAAATATTCCAAATTTCCCTTCTGGACCTTTGTTAGCTGGTCCTAGAAACAAATATTTTACTTCTTTTCATATTCTCTCTGCTAATTTTCCCCATGCAACTGCATCAGTTATGATTGTAATGGGGTTTGTTGTTGTTTGGACTTCGGAGTTTTTTGCTTCCCTTTTTGTCTAATTTAAGGATTCTTCTTTCATCTTAATTCTGTGGTATAATATTTTGTATCGTTAGGCTAAGCTTTGTAAATGTACTTACATGAAGGTGTTTGTTCACTTTGTGGTGTAAAGCAATGACACAGTATGATCCAACAGGCTTTTTAACAAGCCCTTTCTGAGCTAGTCAGCCTTCTAGAATGTTGTTTTGCTGTATTTCTGGATGGGTTGATCACACGACATTGAATCTTAGCAGAATCTTCCCTTTTTGTAGTTTTCATGCTCATCTGCTCCAGCTGCCTGTAAAAATGGGACATTTAGCTCGCACACAATTTTGGATTATAAGACCAAAATCTTGCTTTTGTGGGCATGTTGGAGAGTAAGCAAGCAAACACAACATGTATGCGCACACCTACTGTCTTGGTTTGAAAGACCAAGGAAGGCAGAAGCCTCCCTCCCTCCAAACTATTATAATTTTGAAATTAAGGGGCTTTCAGGAAAAGATATGAGGAATAGGAATAACAGTTCTTTACTACTATATATATATATATGTATATATATACTTATAACAAGGCACACAAACAACAATAACTACGACAGTAACAGCAAACAGAACCAGTAACCCAGTGCCAGCCTCTCGCGGCTCTCAGGCTCTTTCCCCTTGGTGCAGTTCTGCTCACAGCCGGTGGGGTGCTGGCGGCTCCCGGTGGGTGGGGCGGGTGCGGTGGTTCCCCCGTGGCTGCAGGGGGCACTCCAGAGCGAGCTCGGGGAGCATGTGGTAATGGCAGCTTGGGGTCCTGGGATGGGATGGAAGAAATGCTTCACACACCCCTTGGGCAGCTGATCCCGATGCCCCACCAGCACCCTTGGGAAAAGCAGGCTGGAACAGTAGGGATGGGCACAAATCCCGGGTGGCAGACGCAGATGTATCAAATTCCAAAGCTGTAGCGGGAAGCCCGGGAGGTTTCAGCAGGCAGGCTGTGTGGAGCTACAGTGTAGCAAAGGCTCGAAGGAATGGTGGGGGCAGGGAAAGGCGGGCTTGGGATCCCAGGGTTTTCCCTGAGGCACCTGAGCAGATGGTGAAAAGGTCCCTCTTTTAGTGAGGTAGGGTGTTAGGGTCCCAGTGTAACAGCCGCTCCAGCAAGCAAGCTCCACTCACGCTAGAAGGAAGGCAGCAGAAAGCAGAAACTTGCAGCGGCGACGAACTCTCTCCACAACGACAGCAGCCCTCTTCTCCCTCCAAACGCTGGGAGAACAAAAGAGCTAGGGGCTGTACCCAACCCCTTTTTCCCAGTTCAAATCTCGAGGCATGCCTCACCCAAGAAAACCCCAGGTGAAAGAGAGTAGCCAGTTGGGTCTCTCCCCCTGTGGCCACGTCTTTTGTCTCTCTTAAGTAATCAGTAATTTGTCCCCCTGGCAACATGTATGGGGAAAATCCTTTAAGAGAAAAAGAAAACAAAAGGAGAACTAAAACCCCAACACCTACACAGCAGAGAAACAGACACTTCCAGCATGATAAACAGTAGCCTTGTGTTTAAGGCGCGTGGGTGGCCTGCCAGAAACAGCCTTCCCTGTTCACACCATGGATTTGGTCCCCACTGGAAACCCTTAGGTTTTCCTGCATCTCAGTCTTGAATCCTGACTATCAGATTTACCATGGGCTTGGTCTTCATCTTGGCTGTGTCTTCCTGGAACAGAAAATGTCTTGATATGTTTTGCTGCAATGTTATGTTCCTATGGATAATTCTACCCACCATCTCACTTCCACCAATTGTGGTTTTCATGTGCTAGTGAGGCACTCAGCATGGGACAAAGAACTCTGAGCACCAATGCTGTTGCAGATGCAGGGAAAAACACCTGAATGCATGAGAGGTTTATGCTTTCACTCTTAATGCTCAGATTGTCTTCAGTGGTACATGGAGTTGTGCATTCATCATTGATTCCTTGCCCCAGTACATGCTTCACCTTGTGAACTGCAGTATTCACTTATGGTGTATAAGATTGTGCTCATTTCAAACTGACCTAATAAGCCCTTAGCACCCTGGGCTGGAGGGAAGGAGGATTGTATTTAGTCACTTCAAAGTGTCAGTCCTCTGCTCAGGACTGTGTCTTTGGCAACTACAGAACTTAAAAATTGCAGCCAATCAAGCCTTTCCTTAACAAAAAGTAGCTGGGAATGAGGGTGTCTCGGCAAAGTCAAGTGTCAGATTGTATTATACTTTTTATGTTTACTAATATGCTTGCTAGGGTTTCATTGCTGTATTGAAAAAAACCAGGAGGAGGCAATTAATGATTTCCTTTTCAGCTGTGCAATAATGAACTACATGAGAAATATTTTGGTACCATGAGTCACTGGTGGCCATGGAGAAAAACATATTCTTTAGGCCAAGCTTTTAAATACTTTTTTAACTGAAAGAACAAAAAAAAAAAATTTACTGGCAATTGACTTGCTCTTCCAGGTTTATAATTTTAACAATGAATCAGTCTTGGAGAACATTATTTAACTTGCTTTTATAAGCAGTAGTAGTATGTGAATAATGTTCGGCAGTTTTGCCTATCTAGTAAATGTCTTTTTTTCCCTTTTTTTACAGAAAAGATAGTTGCTTTTGTAAGAAAAGATGGTTTTATCTCTTCCCTTTAAAAATCACTTTACATCAGGCAGTTCATCATTAACAATTAAAAAACTTGTATTTAAGCAGTAGAAAACTTTCCTGTAATGGCTGGTGTCATTTCTCACTAATGTGCAATCACAGCTCACTTTATACCAACAAGGAAATGTTGAAGTCACTGCTCTAAGGTTTTCTGAAGAAACTTCAGCTCCCTTGTTTATAAAAATATTACACAAATATAAACCCTACTTATTTAAGATCTTTCTTCCTCATCTTTCTTCAGGTGCTCTCTTGTAGGTCTCAGCCAAAGCTCAAGGAGCAAATTTCTTTTTCCAGGTTCTGGAGCTCTAGCAGCCCTGACAACCTTATGGCTCCTCACTAGCACAAGTACAGAGAATCTGCTCAGCCATGGAGTTGTCCCCTCTGTGTAGGTGGCTGAACCTGGGAAGCTGTGGTAAGGCTGCTGTCTCCACACCTAGCCAGGCAGCTGACTTGCTGCTCTGTCCTGGCCTTTGTAGTAAAACCTTGGGATGCTCACAGTCACCAAACACCTGTTGGTGTAGCTGTTGGTGAGCCTTTGGGGAGAGGGACTTTTTTTGTGCTATGTCCTTGGTTGAGTTGCAATTGTAGATCTGAGGCCTGGGCTCAAGTTGCACTTCAACAGGCAAACTTTCAGCTGTGAATATGCTTCCTAGTGATTTTATTTCAGCTATCCAATTATCTTTTAAGATAAGGCAGGAGGTATATTTTGTCTAGAGTGCTAAGTCTGTCCTTGAAAGGCTTAGCCTTTCTTCTTGAAAGGAAGGCTGTAATCAGCGGTTACCTTGCTTCATGTTTTGCTGTAAAGAGGAGGTTGCATCAAAGTTCTCTGCTTCTGTGAAAACTGAAATGAATTGAGGGGTGTCTTCTGAAATACAGGGCAAATGGTCATTCGGTCACCAGTATAGTTTCACTTTGTACTATGGCAGAGACTATGGTTTTTTATTGGCCTCTACAGCACACAGCTGTAAAGAAATGTCTATGACTATATTAAATACCATTGTGTTATTTATGTGCACAAAGATCGCTTTGGGGTTTCTTAGAGGAGGTGAACAGAACAAGGAAATCAGTGCTGCCAGAGAAACAAAGAATGAACTAATCCAACTAAAACTGCAAGAGGAAGCCAGTTAGACCGAATTTAAATTTGCATGGTTGAATTTGGAAAGGATTCTGATGTTAATACTAATCCTGCTGTGAGAGGTTACAGAAGGGTCTTTTTCTTTTCTTTTGGAATGATCTGGATTCAGTTGCACATTTTGCCTGAATATCTGTGCCTCCCTGCACCTTTAGCTCGCGGCATAGTATTTACAACACTTTACAGGATGTTTCATTTCTTATTGGCTCAGAAGGAAGACTGCCATTTCATGAGTTAACAGAAGTACCCTTTTCTTTAACACTGGGATCAATTTGCAGTAAGGAGGTTAAAACAGATAATTTTCTTAAATCCTGGGCAGCTTTTCAGACTGTGATGAAATACCTATGGGGTACGCATTTTTATTCTTCTGACACCCTTGAGGAAAAGAAGAGGCAAAGAGAACACAGAATATGAGTTAAATTTGAAATAAAAAAACCCCAAACCCACAAACACACTCCCCCCACCCCACATTTGAAAGATAATATTTTTTTTAAAAAGGATGTATATAATTGACAAGGCAATAGGAAGTCTTCCTCTCATCTCTGGCATTTGGAGACTGTAGTCTCTGACTGGTGAAAAGCAAACTTGTTGAATAACAGAGTTGGGGGGAAAGGGGGACGAAAAAGAGGTGACTTGTGCAATTCGGATTTCCAGACCTCACCAGTGTGCAAAGTCTTGAAAACAGTTCTTGCAGGAAGACAACTCTAAAGCACATACATGCCTGTTTGTGGCCATATCATATTGGCAGTACAACTGATGGGCTGTGTAAAATGGAAGCAGTTTTGTTCTGAACTGCTGAGTGCATGCTTTAATCTCACTCCTATTATTCCGGTTCACAAGGTTATCATAGGCAGAGAACTGAAAAATCCCCTCTCCTCTTCAGCATTGATGAAATGTGCAATTTTGCATGCTTGTTCATCGAGGTCACCGAGAAAAGTATTCAAGTTGGGAGAACAGAAAGGGGCATAAACTGAATGATCAATTAAGCACTAGTAGAATGAGGGTTTTTTTGTTTCTGCTGTTATTAAAATAATAGTGAATAGTGGGGATATGCTACCTAGGTGTAAGCAGAGAGCCTTAGAAAGCTTGTTAATGAAGAGATTGTAGTGATCCACTCTAACTCTGGTGAATAAAGACCTGGTTAAACAGAAAGACCCCACAAGGCTATTTTGAAATGGGACTCCTTGTCTCTTTCTGCCGTGGTTTCATCCCATGCTGACAGGGACACAAAATGGCCTATTTTCTTAGCCCTGAACTGTTTGGTTCTCTGTGTATCCTAATCTTCTGGACCCGAATAACAGCAGTGAGACTAAATCATGCATTCAGCAGTTCAGAACAAAACTTCTGCTATTTTACAGTCCGTCATTTTCACTGCCAGTGTGATGACACTGTGAAAAAGTCTTTGCAGGACAGTGCAAGGCACTGGGAACAGCTCAACCAGTGGATTCGTTGCATTTACATTTATTGTGAATAAATCTGTGTACTTTAAGAAGATGAGCAGAAAGGAGATGCAAGACGGAGCAAGACGGAGACGGGGAAAAAAAAAAAAAAAAAAAAAAAAAAAAAAAAAAAAAAAAAAAAAAAAAGAAAAAAAGGGGAAAAAAAAACNGAAGGAGAAGAAGGAGCGAAACAAACTCCACCCCACAATAAACCAACATTCCATGACAGGAAACTTTAAAAAGGCGGTTTAATGAGCCTGGAAATAACCGTGATTTAATAAGCACGAGTGGAGACTTAAGCTTTTCTTCTCCCTTCCTGGTGTATGAAAAGAAGTGTGAGGACTAGTAAATCGCCATGCACGGATTCAGAGTGGAAACTGCTAAGATTTCAGGAGAGAAATGATGATTTGAAACATCCTTCACTGTAAGGGAGACTGTGACTCCGTGGCCACGGAAGTTTGCGCGCTCACGGAATGGCCAGCCCTGAGCCTTGAGGCCGTGACCCCTCGCTCTGAGGGGGATGGCGGCGGCACCCCCTGGCTCCCTTGCCGCTGCTTTCCCCGCCGGGCAGCGGGTTCCGGCTCAGCCTGAGGCCGTCACTTCCCGGGGCGGAGCGGGGCGGCTCCGGTAGGTGCCGGGAATGGTGGGCAGCGGCCGGGAATGGCGGGGAGCGGCGGCTTTTCCTGTGCCTCCATCCCCTCAGCGGCCGCCCCGGGCTGAGGCGGCGGAGCGGGAGCGGGGCTGGGGCAACCCGGGCGCCTCGGGGAGGCCTCAGCTCTTCCAGTTTATTTCTAAATGCTATTGTGTCTGAAATCCCGCCCCCGCCTTTTTTTACTCTTTCTGGTGGAAATAAGTGCAAATATGCCCTCATCCCGAATAATTGTTTTGAAAAGCCCGTCAAACTAGAATATACCGCCATTTCCGTAAGCATAAGGATTGGGTGTTCCTCGATTTGTAGTGTGCTGCATGT
Source organism: Dicrurus megarhynchus (assembly GCA_013399195.1). Taxonomy (NCBI): domain Eukaryota; kingdom Metazoa; phylum Chordata; class Aves; order Passeriformes; family Dicruridae; genus Dicrurus; species Dicrurus megarhynchus. The sequence continues at coordinate 1,919,443 of VXAD01006250.1, forward strand.
GCGCTCAGAGGCTTATTTAAAAGTACTGGTTTTTACCTGCCTGTCTATAAAAATAATATTTTCATTTATGAAGTATGATAGTAAAGAGATACTGTGCTATTGATTCTATGGCTTGTTTTTATCCTGTCTGTTTAACGGAAAAAGGGAGTTCCTAATTTTTTTATTCAAGGCAGCAGGTACAGATAAAATAAAAGCTGATGATCACGGGTGTGCATAAATTTCACTTGAGTCCTCACAAGTGCTTTGAAAAAAGTAAAAATGTTTTTGCTTCTTTTTAGGGTGTCTGCAAACAGAAGTGAACTGACAACTCTGGTAGTTTTCAATTCCAAAAAAGATGAAAATCCCCTCTTTGCTGCTGAGATTCCCTCGTTACTTCTCCAGAAGAACTTACTTCACAAACTTTAACTTCGCTTCCCGAGCTGATTTCCTGGGCATTGAATCTCTTGGGCCAGCGCACCGCTGTCATACAAAATGGATTTGTTCATCAAATGGTTTGAGGAGAGAGCTGTGCCAGCAAGCAGCCCCTGAGCAGCAAGTAGAGGGACTTTCTGACTGGGAGCAGAGACTCGTAGACAGACTTTACCATGGACTAATCCAGGGTCATAGAGCTTGTTTAGCCGAAGCCATTACACTTATAGAATCAACTCAGAGTAGGAAGAAGAAAATAGCCCAGGTGCTCCTTCAGAAGGTATTATCCTACCACAGGGAACAAGAAAAGTTAAATCAAGGAAAGCCACTTGCCTTTAGAGTGGGTTAGTCCTTTTATGTCTTGTCTAGTATTTGCTTACATGTAATTAGAGTCTTCACCTTTTATCATTGCTGTTGTTTGTGGTCTGTAGTCTTGGATTGTTTTTTTTTTGTGGTTTATAACTAATCTAGATTACTTCTGTTGTCCAGTGGAATTATGGCTTGAGATGAAAAATGATTTGAAAGTACTTCAGAAATTAGTGCTACTTTTTGGGGGTCTGTCACTTGGAGTGTTTTTGGTAACCATTATAAGGTGAAACATAAGCTGGTTTGCAGACTGATGCAGATGTTATTTACACTTAGGGAAAGATGTAGTCAAGCAGATGTGGTCTTTTCCCGAAGCAGGTGTTTTCTTGATTACTTCCTGAATCCCTTTTTTAGTCTACAGAAGGAAAAGCATGCAGCTTCCTGTTTTATGGCCCTCCTTTAAAGCAGCCTACTTTTCAGCTGAAGGAGACTTGAACTTGCTTCTCTTGGAAGCTGTAAAATATTTTTCCCTTACAAAGAGATGGACTGCTAACATGTCATGCCCAGCTGTCATCTCTGCTGTCTGTACAAAGGTAGTAACAACAAGAACTGGGGCATGGGAGTGACAAAAGTTTGGTGCTAATCTTAGTTTGTGAGCTTTGACATGCTCATAAGTGGCCTCATTTTTTTTGAAAGAACAGCTCTTCAAGGTAAGGGCTTGCTTTTGCTTTTAGAGTGTTTCTTTTATAGTAAATCTGAAAAATCCAGTTCTAGTATGTAACATTTTGAAAGTTCTGAAGGATAAGTCTCATGGCATAAATGATTTTATTTGGAGGGAAAGAAATAGATGTGAATAAACCCAGTGTTATATTGGTGTGAATAGGATGAGGGGTGGTGAAGTGCTGCTATGTTGGGTGAACCAAACTACGGTTTTATAGTTTTGGCATAGCTTTTATTTGCTTTTGTTGTGATGCTTGTTAAAGTATGAATTGTTGTTAACTTAGATGTTGATAGTATTCATGAGATGTATTATTTATTTGGCTAACAAAATGTTTTTTTCTTCCTAATATGATGATTTAGGGTTGTCTGGTCCTCCTGGTGCTGGAAAATCAACCTTCATAGAATGCTTTGGGAAAATGCTTACAGAAAGAAAGCACAAAGTGTCTGTGTTGGCTGTAGACCCTTCCTCTAGTACAAGTGGTGGTGAGTGTGAATTAAAGTTTGAGTCAGGTTTCTAATACCTTGTCAACTACAGAAGTATCTCTTTGGGCCAAGTGGAGGAAAATTTGCAACAGTAGAATATAAAAAATAAATCAAGTTCTCGTATTTTTTTCCTATGTGATACGAAATTGGGAAACAGGTATCAGTGTTGTAATTCTTCCAGATTTCCTTTTTTCCAGTGTTCAAATGTTGTCTTACAATTTTATTTTTCTGAATTTGAATTTCTTCGAAGTTGTGCAGGATTACTGGTTACAGGCTGTAATCTGTAACTCTCCAATAAAAAATTAGAGGGAAATTACAAGATGACCATGCCTGATTCGTGGTTTCTCTGATACAAATAATGCAATCTTGATTTTGATCTTTTCATAACGGGCAGCTGCCAAGCAGCATCATTAATTTTTCCAGCTTCTGTGCTGTTAGAGGTGTGTAACTATTTATAAAGAAAATAACTAGAGTATTGCAGTGACATGGAGCCAAGACAGACTGTGTTCTTGAATGCATGCCTTCAGGATGCATCAGTAGAATAGCAAAATGTGACAGCAAGACTGCACCAGTTGGAAGAATTGAGCATCCCTTATCTTCTGGAGTGTGCATCGAGTGCGTAGATCTCGCTGAATCTGATTTACGGTTTGTTTGAGTAGAAGGCAGGCAGGGACACGTGTCAGCTCTCTTAAAACAAAAAATCCACCATCAGGGCGTGTCAGAATCATAATGCAGAGATTTGTCCCTTTGGACAGGAACAGACAAGATTTAGCTGTGTGGCCTGATGTGTATAGGCCTCAAAAAGCCATTTTGAGCTTTTAATTTTAAAGAAATTTTAGAATTCTTTCTGACCTAGCACAAATTGTTCATGTTTGTTAGCAGTAAGGTCTGCTTGTCAGGCCTTTCCAGCTTGTGAGAAGTGGAAGAACCAGGCAGTAACTTCTAGTCCTCAGCTAAGCCTTGAGCAACTATTACTGGGATATTCATTTGACTGACATTGCCCTAGAGATCTGTCTTTTCTCACTCTTTTATTGGTGGGGTGGGAGGAGAAGGGGAAGTTTGGCTGTGTTGCACTTTTGAAATAATTTAATGTTGAACATTTAAGGTTCTCTACTGGGGGATAAAACGCGGATGACTGAGTTGTCAAGAGACATGAATGCATACATCAGGCCATCTCCAACCAGTGGGACCCTGGGAGGTGTCACAAGGACCACAAATGAAGCCATTCTGCTGTGTGAAGGCGGAGGCTATGATGTTGTTCTTGTGGAAACAGTAGGTATGTGCTTAGGGTTTTCTTTTAATTGTCCTGCTGTGACATGAAAATAAGGTGTGCATACAAATTGCCTACTTTCTGCCTTGATTTTGCCCATGTTTTCATACGTGGTCACTGGTTGAACATGAATGCTTGTTCTGTCTGTTTTCTAGTCCTGTATGTCTTTTACAAAACTATTGTGTTTCTAGTCTTTGTTTTGTTAATGGGATTTGTTGATGGGGCAGTGCTGGGATCTGTCGTAGTTACTGTCATTAATGTGACTGAAAGTTTGTAGTAAATGGTAAACTCTGAATTTAATTTTTTAGGTGTGGGCCAGTCAGAATTTGCTGTGGCTGATATGGTTGATATGTTTATATTACTGCTACCACCTGCGGGTGGAGATGAATTACAGGTATTTTTTGGTTTCTCTTATTGGTTACTACCTGGGACTAGAAAGAGAAACTTAAATTCAACATGTAGTATCTGTGCAGAAAGTCCATATCAATACTATTTTGTCCATTATACTGTTATTATTAAGTATTTTCAGTCTGCTTAGTAGACTGAATTAAGTATTTTCAGTCTACTTAGTGCAGAGTTAAGCTCCCCTTTCTTTTGGTTTTTAAAGTGTTAAGATGTAAACTTTTGCTACTCTGTGGCTTAACTTTGACATGTTTACTAGTTACATATATTTTTGGGGAGAAAACAAGAAACTGACAAAGCCCTTTGACCTGCTTTTTTGTGATGAATCAGTGTATCACACCCCCTCTGGTACCCTCTGGGTACTCCTGTTTTCTGTCCCTGTTGCATTTAGGGCATCAAACGGGGCATCATTGAGATGGCAGATCTCGTTGCCATCAATAAGGCTGATGGTGATTTAGTTGTGCCTGCCCGGAGAATCCAGGCTGAGTACGTCAGTGCTATGAAGCTGCTTCGCAAGCGTTCGAAGGTTTGGAGGCCAAAGGTTTGTGGACTTCACTGTGCTTTGTGGGGCTCTTTGGGTCTGGTTTGGTTTTGTTTGGGTTTTGGTGGTGTGTTTGGGTTTTTTTTATTTTTTCCTCCCAGAAGAAGTGCTGAATGAGTTAGGATTGGTTTCTTCTCATCTAGCTGTCCTAGTCTCCCTGGGCTCTTTTATAAAAATTGCAGTTGGTTGTTCAGTCTCACAGTGCGCTGGAGAGGTGATTGCTGCTGTCTGTGCTTCACCTCCGATCTCAAGGTGAGCCACATGAAACACTGCAAAGCCAGTCCTCCTCCCCAGGACTTCTGCCCTGAGCTACAATCTCTGCACTAGCAGAACTATTACTGACATCAGGAGTGGTACAAACTTTACTTACTTTTTGTAAACTATGCATATCTAAAAATGTCCCTTAATCTACTTCTCCCTCCATTAGAACTCTGAAGCCTGTGATTGTCTTTGTTCTTTCACTAGTTCATGTGTGTCCTTTACTGCTTTCATTTTTTTTTTTTTCATTTCTCACATAATGAAAATGTCTAGATCATTGGAATTCTCATCCTCTGAGTCTTCAGTTTTAGTGCTGTATTTTATCTACTAAAAGGTTATGGTGGATTTTTAAGGAGAAGATTCAGTACTAATTTTTAATATGTGTATATAGAATAAGCAAACACACACTCTCACGTCCTTTATAAATAAACTTCTGTCTGTAAAGGAGGTTTGTTCTACCCTGGTATTGAAATTGACCCATGAAATTGAGTTTAAATCAGCTGGGCTGACTGAGGTTTAGCCTTTCTTTTTTAAGTGTGGAAAGAGAGAGAAGCTTTTTTAAAAAACCAGGCTGTTCAATTCAAAAGACTGTGCTGGATGTCTGAAATATTATTGGCAAAATTAATTCTTGTTCTGGAAAGCAAATACAAAAAAATAGTCAAAATACCTAACTTCTGGCATATTTTAAATGCAAAAGAATAGCTAGCAAAATATGCACCCAACCTTATATTTAAGTAAAAGAGCAATAATGTACCTTTTAGCTGAAGGACTTACTAAAAATGATTCTCATTATACAAACAGCTGGACAAGGCCTATTTATCCCAAATACTGTGGATCTTAGGGTGTACTTTTAGTTAGTAGAACCCTAAATTTTTGGGGGGAAAAAAAAGGCACAGAAATGCTTAGAGCCTCATGAAGTGAGTATTGAAGGAAGCTTCCCTTACACATTTCTTAATTTCCCTGCTATTTGCCTGATCCAGTAATTGAAGCCTCAAGGCCAGCAGCTAACTTGGCTTTAACAGTTTCTCTGGATCCAACAGGTACTACGCATCTCTGCCAAAACCGGGGAAGGGATCTCGGACATGTGGGATAAAATGACTGAGTTCCGTGACCTCATGCTCACAAGTGGCGAGCTGGTTGCCAAACGACGCAAACAGCAGAAAGTGTGGATGTGGAACCTCATCCAAGAAAACATGCTGGAGCATTTCCGGAGTCACTTGGCAGTCAAGGATAAGATCCCACTTCTGGAAGAAAAAGTTCTCAGTGGAGTCTTGTCTCCTGGACTGGCAGCTGACCTGCTGCTGAAGGCTTTCAAAGATGGTCTCTAAGCATTGTTTTCTACTCTGTTCTTGCTAAGTACTTTATGTAAACATGAACATTAAATACACTTTTTCTACGTGTGGATTCAAATGTTTTACTGCAGCAGACATGAATAGAATACCTATCCAGTACTCTGCAAAAGAATTATATTGGATTCTGTATATGCAGCGATCATGACAAATCCAAACACTCTGAGATTACTACACACTATATTGGAAAAAAAACAATTTCCACATCTTTGATTTCTACATGCCATAGATCTGTTGATGAAAACTGGATGCCTATGTGAAATGGTTGGTTTTGGGAGGGCAGGAAAGTGAGGTTTGGGGTGGTGCAAGGTTTGATTCTGGTTGTGGGGTCATCTCAGTGCAGTTGACACTGCAGCTTTCCATTCTAGTATAGCAGCAGCTGTTGCCATAATGGATTGCATTTTCTTTCCTCACCTTGAGTGACAGCAAGAACATTGGACTGCCTGACATGACAGCACCAGACCACAGCCTTAGTTTTAAATAAATTGTATGCATATAAATAGAACACAGTGGTGTTTGGTCCCTCTTTGGAAGCTGTAGTTAGTTATTATACACTGTACAGTAGGAGAAGGGAATTTTAACCACCCGGTTTCAAAAGAGATGTTTTATTAAAAAGCAAAATTTAGTTAAGACTTTTTTTTACGTGCAGACATCAGATGAAACAGATGTCACCCATGATGTTTTAATAGCAAATGTCTTTATACTAGAATAATTTATCTCTAAAAATAATGTTTTGTGGTTTTCTGATCTGACATGTTTTTTGGAGTCAAACAAAATGGCCAGTTGCGTTTGGTATTTTTTCTTTATCTCTTGCAGAAGACAGGACTGCTTTCAACTAAAAGCACTTCTATTTTTTATTTTCCCTTGAGAAAAATTGAAGGAAACATTTTCCTGATCTGTGATCTAGAAAGCAGAGCTCATCTGGTACCCACTAAATGTGGAGGATAAAGTGGAAAAGTGCTGATTTTTGGAGACCTGAGAGTAAAACCAGTAAAACAGGAGAATTTGATGAGCCTGTTGGTGCTTACATGAATTAATTTTTAAAGAAATGTATTTGAAGTGATGTGTTTCACAGTTTTGATTTTCTGGACACGTACATAAAAGGTATGGTGACTTCAGCTCATTTTCACCTGTTTGGCTTCTGGCAACCCAATCCCAGTATAGCAGTGAATTGGGTTACTTAAATCTTTTTACCTTCATGGTGTTTGTTTTCATTAGGGCTTTTTCCCCTCAATATATTTTTTTCTCTTCTTTCCCCTTGTCGCAGTTACTATATTTTGTTCCCAACTTTTTCCTGCTAGGCACTGTTTGCAGTGAAATACTACGGAAGGGCATTGTGGTGTTTTAGGGGCCATACAGCTGAGCCATTTCTTAGTTAAGACATTTTGCACTGGGGTATCTGGTATTGGTGGTTTCCACCACATAAATTGTCAGAACTTCTCTGAGCTCTGACCACTTATTCTTGTTTCTTAATCAGTACTTTGGGATTGCTGCAATCAATCAACAAAGAAGCAGCTGAAGGAATGTATGGAGTGGAAACACAATGACTTTGTTGTGACCATGCTGAGTTGTGAGAGAAATGCAGTGCTTACAGTTTCTTTTTTATTTAAACAGCCTCTATTGAATATGACAGAGAGTGCCCCAAACCAAAAGCAATGTCTTGTGTCCTTTGTGTCCTTTCAGCTTTAAATATTGACTGTATTTTATGGTACCTTGTAGAAGAAATGACAGTCATGTGGGAAATTAATTAATGAGAGCAGCAGCATTTTACCCGGTGAGTTCTCAACTTTTTGATAGTCCATTTGTTTCAGGTGGCAGTTTTTGAGGTGACCTCATTTGTTTTTATCTGTTAGATCAAACCCTTATTATGGTCATTACTTCGTCTTCTGTCAGGGACTTCCTTGTCTGTTATACATGAGCTGCCAAGCAAGTAAACTAAAACCTGCAGCTTTGTTTAGATGACAACTGCTCAAGCAGAATATGTTTTACAGCTTCTTCAGTGTTTGTTTTCTGGATGCAGATCTGCTGATCCACTCAAGCCATGGGCTGTCATTATTTTCTCATTTTGTTGCTTCTTTTATAGTATTGTTAATTTACAAATGAACTCTTAGCAGAAGTGCAGTGGCTTAAGCAGGTTCTTTGAACTGCATTTTCCTCTTAAAGCAGAGCATTAAATGAAAATCAGCTTTGCCTTCCTTTATGTGTTCAGTTGTGCCTCATGCTTCAGTAAATGGAGAAATCCCTTACATTGAAAAGGGTCTTTGGAAACGAAATGGTAAATGAGGGTCCCTGCTTTGTTTTTCAGTGATTCCCTACCAAACTGAAAAACTGTACTGTGCAAACTGTGAACTGAGCCTTCCATGTGAGAATCAAATAGTTTTTTTTATAGCCTGTAAAATTTTGCTGTGATGTGTTTTGGAGTCAACTGGTGTTCAATTAATTGTGCAGTTTTGTTCATGCTCTCATGGGATGGCAGATGCATTGTCCTCAGAAGGACTGCAGAGCTTCAGCTGGTAGGCTACAACTCAGTAAACAATCCAGTATGTCCCAAGATAGGGAAGAACATTTCCAGCTTATCATTTTTAGCTCTGTGGGATTAAGTTGGCTAAAATGCATTAAAATATTGTTATACAAGTAAACAGGCTTCTGAAAAAAGATAGTAAACAAATCTGTTGAGTAGGATGTTGACATATTCTTAGTTTCTGGATTTGTCAAGCTGCTCTCATGTTAACACTTAAACCCAGTACTATTGCAGAATAGTATGGGAAAATAATATAACTTCATGAGAATACAATAGCAAGATGAAGTTTGTAGCTTGGAGGTATGATAAACTGTTAGACAAATGAGTATGGGAGGTAAGGAATAAACTCTTCAATTACACAAACTCGTTTCCTCCAAAGTCTTGCAGTTGTCTGTAAGCATGAAACTTTTCCCCAGGTCCCTGTGTAATGGATGTTGCTGGTGTTTCACAGCTGGGGAAAACAAGTGTGGTGAGATCAAGTGATTTATCCAGGACTCTGAAACAGGTCAGAGAGTGTAAGGGTTACAGTCCAGTAATCTTTACTCTGAGCCCCACGTATATTTACAGCCACGTTACTTAAGGTTGAAAAAATGCTCTTAGCAAGTTCATGCTCTTAGTGTGACTTATTCCCTTTATATCTAATCTCTCCGTTTTCAGTGACAGGACCCAGTGACCCTTTCTTGACTACTGTTCTGTTGTAATGTCCTGCTTTAAGTAATAAAAAACTTCTCTTTGATATCTAATCTGCCCTCGCCTTCTGTAAATGCATTACTTCCTGTTGTGCATGCTGCTTCAAGCCTTTATGTTCTCCTTGCATATATTGCTTTTTTGTGAAATCTGCAATGTGTTGGCTATTTGAGATTTTTGGGAATGGGAGTTGAGTAAAGCTAAAGAATACAAAGGAACTTTTTTCTTTTTTTTTTAACTGTATGCAGTTCCCTTCCTAAAGTTTTCTTTCTAAATGTGGCAAGATTCAATTATTGACTTGCTCTGTACTGGTGTAAACATACTTATTTCCCCTTTATTTTCCTTTCTCAGAGTGCTCTATTGCTCCCCCTTGGATGCACAGTCAGTAAGTAACATACTCCATGAGTTAAAATGAGAAAAACACTTTCACAGAGCTTAGTGCTACTGTAACTATTCCTGCTGGACTATTCTAAAACATTTACAATTTGACGAATGATTAAACGGAAGTTGATAAGGAATGTATTTAAGGAAAAATTAGTGTGTTCCCCTGAAACTTAAGATTTGGGCAGTCATCAGTGCACAGATTGACTCGCGACAGGGTTCGTTTTCCAAAACCAGTTCAGCTATTCCACAGTCATATTCTGTACAGTTTGTTTAAAAGTAACCCACCGACCCCATAATGGAACATTAACAGCATTTTTAAATTGAGAATAACAATTTCAAAAGTAAAAACTCGTAAGCAATTAGAGTACATACTTAGAATGGAAGGATGACAGACATACTCTGTTCCCTCTTGTGATACTAAGGTGTGGTTTAGATGGTGAACAAGGAAGGAAAAGAGGAGCTGACATTCATGACAGTGTATGGAGAAAGTACATTATGGAGCAGCAAGAAGAATGCCTATTTTTTTTCTGTTCTTTCCTCCCATGGAAGCATAAGAATTTTCTTGGATAATTCACTGTGAAGCCACAGAAACTGTGTGACCTACAGTGTTTGCTATGTGAGGCTTACAAAACTTGTAAATTCAATTCCCTTTCCTATCTTTTGGATTTGTATGTTGCATGTGACCATGTGACACTTGTCCTTTGGTACTAGGTGGGTTTGTTTGTAATTGTGCTCTAAATGGGGAATAGTTAGAAGTTCTTGTAGTTTGAGTAAATGATTGTTTACTTGTAACAAGTTAAAAGCTTCACCTTTCAGAATGCGTGATAAGATTCCTGTATTTTTCCTTAAAATATTATGGCAAAGTGAGTTCCTGCTCTGTGTTGTTTATTATGTCTTCATTTCCTCTTACATCTCCTCCACTGGTAGAGTAGCCTATAAAAGCTTTAGTAATGCACCTTTTAACATGACTCAAATATTCATGAAGTTAATCAGGGACTGACAACACCTTTTCTTTGTTTCTTCAATTGAAAGTGACTACTACAACCTGAAGATTACAACCTGTGAGAACCCAAAGGCTATTTTACAGCTTCAGAGGCCTGGGCTGACCTGCCCTGTGCAGGCTGCAATGGCTTGGGATGCGGAATGTGTGTCTAATGAGAAGATGCTGCACGGGCTGTGTGGCTCGGAGCAGTACACACTCACACTGCTAAAGGTTTTCTCCTGGCCCTGAATCTGTGCTCCTGTTTGTAGTTCTCTAATTGCAACCAGCAGAAGACAAGAGGGATGTTAGTTTTTATGACTTGTTGCTTAGCAGCGTTGATCAACAAAAGTACAACCTTTTCTTTTCCTGTAACCTCGGTGAACCCAGGCTTGGACAGAGCTCACCAGTGAAGAACAAGGGTTTCTGAAGTCGTGTGAAACTCCTGTGCTGTGCCTTGTTAGCAGTGTCTGAGGGAAATGGTCTCTTCTCAACCTCCTGGTTACCTTTGCCCTTTACTCCTCTTTCTCCCTCTCATCAAATCTTAGAAGAAAGCAGGCACCGTCCTAGGAAGATGTGGAGGATGGGAAATACAGGGACAAGTCAACTATGCTAAGATGTATCCTGCCTCTTTTCAGGAAAAAGAGCTGAGCTGGTTCCCAGACTGTGATGTCAGATCCTCCTCTCATGGAAGGAGAAACATACTTCAGCCATCACAGTAAGGTCTATATTTATTTAGAGGAGCTTTCCTAGTATTTTGAAGTAGGCAAAATAATCCATACAGGAAAGGGAAGGGAAATTAGGGTTCTAAGAATTTCCTGGTTTACATCTTTTAGAAGGGATTTCACAAACTGAACTAGAAGGGGTATTGAACGTGTTTGAAAATGATTAAGGATCTGCACTGAATGTGTGCCTTTATCTGATCAAATCTGGCAAAGCCTGTAAAATAAGTGCAAGGAGTAAGTTGCTTGTTTCACCTTAACGCTAAACTGTAAATTGTCAGTCTGACTGGACAAAGGCTCTTTAGTGACACCAGAAGCTGCAGCAATTAATGTGCCTTATGACATCAGAAGCTTAGACTAGGAGCTTTTACTGTTGCTCAGATGCTTGTCTTTTAGTCCTAGGTCTGAGTAAGAAACAGCTGAGTATTTGTATACTTCTTCTGCCAGAAATGTTGTTATCCTGAGTCACCTGTACATTTGTGGACATTAGGTGGAAAATAATGCCTTGTCAGTGTCTACCACTGACTCCCCTCTATTCATTGGTAGCTTTTCAGAGCACTTCAGGTCAATGTATTGAAAGGTGAGCATGTGTTTCACAAGCCTGTTATGCTCTGGTGTCCCTTCTCTTTTGAAGTTTAAAGAGAAACTCTGCTGTTCAGCTATCCCAATCTTGTAAAATCCATGGAGAGGACTAATATTGCTGTAATTGCATAATTGACATCAGATAGATCAGATATTCATTCCAGAACAGGCAGCTGCATAAGAAACTGGCTTCTGCCCTACATGCCATGTGAAAAGCATGGCAAGTGCATTGCATCTGGCAGAGCTCAATCAAATAAAATAATCAGCAAATGGGAATGTGAATTATTTTGCAAATATTGTTCTTTTTTTTTTATATTGCATGAATCTTAACAAAATGATCTGCCTAGAAGTCCTGACTGCTATCTGAGGCTAAGAGGAATGACTTTTCGTGCCCTTGCTTGCTGAACAGAGCAAATTGTGTTCACCCAAACGGATTTCTTTATTTTGAGCTGTGAGTATGATTTGTCTGTCTTCACTGAAGAGCAACTGCTAAAATACCTGACATCTGCCAGACTAAAAACAAGTGGCTGAAGCCGTGTTCCTGTAATTTACAGGAGAAGTAGAGAACTCTGAACAAGATCAATAAGCTCCCAAAAACAGTTTCAGTAAAAGTAAAAAAATCTTTTTTGTTGTTTGAGTGCTACGATGCAGCGCTTAAAACCTGACTGGTTCTTTCTGCATGCAGTGGCAATAGAAACTGATTAGATTTGAAAATTAATGTTTCAGACTTCAATTCAAATATTGTTATCCTTCAATTTTCCTTTTCGCTATGCATTAGAATGTGACATTCTTAGAAATGAAAAAGTCTTTAATGTGGGACTCTTTAATACTGTCATTTCCATACCTGCAACAATGGAGCAGACCACAGCCACTGTAAAGCACCAGTACAACTAAAAGCCACTGAATGCTTTATTTCTGTACTGACATTAAACAGTTATTTTGACTTATGATGCATTGAAAGTCCCGGTTTCATGTCTTACATGTTGCACGTGGCTTTCAGTTTAGCTGGAGACACTGCTCCAGACACTCATTTTCACCACACACAATTCCTTCCATGTTAGAAAAGCTGCTGATTCTCCACACCCTGAGGTCAGGAGAGGTCAGCATTGGAGCATGTGCCTACATGTGATGGAATAAGGTCCTAGAATAAAGGCTGCCTGAGGTTTGTCCTGCTAGGAGGGTCAGTTTTCCATTTCTGGGGTGGTAAACTTCATATGCAACGAGACAGGAAATTTCAGAGGGAAACTGGGATAATTAAAATAATCTTGTTTGGCCCACTGCCAACTGTTTCATCTCAGAAAACATTGCTGTGGAGACAGGCACAGATCCTGTAAATTAGTCTGAATAGCTCTCATCTAACATTTTTGAACACTGAACCTTAATGAACATCTAAAATGCAAGGGCATTTCTGTGGGACAGTTTGAATACTTTTGGTTTCATAATTTTTTTTTCTTTATTGGCTGTTCTTTGAGATTAAGGCTGGACTAAGTGGATCTTCAGGTTAGTGTGGTATTTCCTCAGGTAGATTGCATCACAAAACCGCTCCAGAAGAAGATATTTTCATGAGCAAGACTTGTATAAATTATGAAGAAAAAAAATTTTGCCTGGAAAAGCTGAAATAGAGATTGAAATATTGCAAAAGCTGGATAGAATTAAAGCTGCTCATTTCTCACTTTCTAAATCTAGAAGCCATAACATTTTCTCCTCCTGTGCCTAATCTAGAGTGTTTATAATAAACCACCTTGTCTGCATGCCGGGAGATCGCCCCAGAGAGAAACAAATTGCTGCTGCTAACAGAGGTAAATGTTGTTATTCTGAAAATGATTCCTCAGGCAGCTTCTCGGTAACTTTGTTTTCCAGATGATTCCTTATGAATCAGTGGCAGCGACTCCCAGAGGAAGCAGTTGCTCAGAGAGTTTTGCTGTGGTGTCACCGGTGTAAGGGCAGGGAGTGTGCCTGGGAGGCTGACAGGCGGCTGGGAGCATCCACGAGCCAGTCCATAGGTCTCATTCCATACATCCCCTCAGCAGTACTTATGGAGAGCCCTTAGATGGTGCTGTATGGCAGCGCTCAGCCCGTCGGCACCTCCGCTGCCTTTGGAATGCTTGTGCCCCACTTCAGGGCTAAAATTTGGCTAAAGTTCAGTCTAAAGAAGGTGAAAAAGCAGTGTCTGAGCACTGTTAATTAGGATGAGTAAATGAAATCTGTGAGTAGCTACATATTAAATATTAAATTCAAACACGGATTTTAATAGCTGCCGTAATTTAATTCTTTTAAACTCGAATCATGTCCATGCCAAATGTACTGCTCTCTGTCTGTAGTACAAAGGGCTTTTAAATAATAGTTGAGGAGTTTTTGAGGGCATTTGAGGATCATCCTGATGGAAGAATAGTGTTCACCCTGGAAAATTCCTGACGTAAATATGGGTGTGGTGGTGTGGCTTTCAGGTTAAATCTTCCTTGCTGTGAAACTCACTTCATTTGTGAAGAATTAGAGATGCAGATGTAGGAATTTGAGTTGTGCTGTCAATTACAAAGGAATTGAAATGGAATTTCCTCTAGCAGGATGGGTTTCAAGCCACAAAGTTAATTTTATTTGGAAACTGTTGGTTAAATTATTAAAGAGAGTTATTGGACAACTCTCAAATACTGATGGTATCTTTTGTAACAACACAGGAGAGAAGTGAGGTGTTGAAAACAAATTGATCTCTGCCCCTTGGAAAAGAGTTATGTGACTGATTTTTTTCCCAAATTAGGAATATAGCCTTCCTATAGTTTTACTGCGTGCTTATGCATGTTCCTGTATTTTGTAAGTGTTTTCCACCTGTTCCTGCAACTTGAGGGGATTAAGCCTGGGAATATTCTGCCAAAGCAAATGAAATATGCACATGAAATGGTTCATGTTTTCAGAATGACTTCATTTAGTCATGACTTTTGTTTATTTAGAGAGAGAGAGAAAGAGCTGGTGTTGTTACAGTCTCTGCTTTCTCTGCTCTATTTTTTTAATCTCTGAAACTTCCTATAACTCAACTTTTTTTTTTTTTTTTGACATTTGAAATGTCCCAGGCTGCATAAACTGAGTATCCTCTGTGCGTTCCTCTTGTCCCAGTAGTTCTCATCCTGTGGTCCCTGCATGCTGTTATTTTAGGTGTACCCTTTACTACTATGTGTGTTGTTAACATTACCCTGAATTCTGCTGCCATGTAGGTGGGACCAAGCACTGAGATCTTCTTTCGAGTTGAGAGAGAAACTCCAGCTTGAAAACATTGACAAGTTAAATGTTACTGGGTGGTGATTTGTAGCCTAAAGCTGGTGGCTATAAATTCTCACCTGTGAAAAGAGAATCTTGTAGCTCTGCACAATATGTTCTTCCAGCTGCAGCTGAATTTCTTGTCTGTTAATATCCTTAAGCAGTTGCAGCAATGTGTCACACTGATCTGGCATTTTGCATCCCCAAAGCTCTGCTCAAATATTTGAACGTAGTAAGGCACTCCACTGAGCCGAGAGGGAGGCGAGTGTCACTACGACTTTACAGAAAAAGAAACAGCACCTGGGAGGTTAAAGCAACTTTCCCTCACCATGCAGCAAGTCAATGGTGGAGCTGGAATTACAGCTCAGGAGGTTCCTGGCTCGTGCTACACCACACTGTGGAGAAAGGTCATTTCCCAAAATAGTGCAGAAGGTTTGTTATTGATAATAGGGCAACAAAGGGCTCTAGATGTATTAATAGGTCACTGTGTGCTGCCCCTAGTAATACATAATTTAGCAACCTTGCAAAATGGGCTACATCATATTTTTCTGCAGCAGTATCACTTTCACAGTTAGTTTTGTCTGCTTTACTCTGGATAGATATTTTTGTTTTGGCTTTTCTAACACAGTTTTATTTAAAGTGAATAGGGACATGTCCTAAGTAGGCATGAAAAGCCTCCAGTTAGCAGCCACATTAAACTGCAATATCCAGCTCACGTTTCAGGTCAGCACAGCTCCTCTGCCACTTGGAAGCCACTGAGCTCTGTCTGCCTGAGGAGAACACAGAGGTGACGGAGGATTTTGGTGGCAATTCTACCTGGCAGTGCAGGAGCTGAACTGCAAGGATGGGAGCCCACAGAGCTGCCAGGTTTGGTGATGGCCTTAGACCTCCCAGGGAGGAAGGCAAACCCCATCCCCACCCAGTCGGACAGAGTGCTGATACTTGTGAAGGGGTTTTCATTGAGATTTGATCCCAGCTGTTCCTCAAATGACCTTGGGCATGGGGTGTTTGTTAGCTATTGTTGGAGCTTGCAGATTTTTATTTCAATCTGCCTTTTATAAAACGCTATGGCTCCCCTTTGAACTTTTTTACTTCAGCAGTGTACTTACTGAAGGATTTTGTTTCTTCTCAAAATGAATTATTTGACCTGCTAGGTTATTCAGCAAATTCAAAAGTACTGAGTATGAAACAAGTTCACCAACATGCAGATCTATGCATCTGCAATTGAAAGAAGAACAAAATGGTGTTTTGCCTTCGCCAGGTCTGAAGAATTGCAGTGAATAATGGTGGGAAGAATGACATTCACAAAGCAAATTTATTCAGTCTCATTATGGTTTGAGTTTGGGTGAAGAGTCTCCAACAGGGAACACCGGGGGAGGAAATGTGGAAGCCAAAATGTGTTAGGAAAATTAAGCAGAGCACATACAGCATACAGAGATGGCAAGGGTGCTGTTCTCTCATCATTTCTGTGGATATATGTATTTGAACTAATGAAGCAATGTGAGCTTTATGTGATGCATTTGCTTTTTAATGCTTGTTGGTTGAAGTAATTGGATCTATTGTTGTGGGCACTGGGAATGCCAGCTTGGCTCTTACGGTCACTGACTTGTGAACATGACCTTCTAGAGGTCAAAACACCGGAGAGCTTGCTCTGTTTCATTCTCAGAGGTACCAGTCGTAATAGTTACTGCTTTGAAAAAGCAATGTAGATGTTCCCTGCCTTTATCTAGTTTGTTGTTTGTACTGAACTGTGGTGTGTTTTTTCTAGTGTTTTGTTTTGGGCTTGTTTTACTAATTTGTCTCTTTAACTATCTCCTAGTGAATTCAGAGTTTTTGAAGTTTGGTTGCCTTTTTTTTTTTCCCTTTGTGTGTGTTTTGGTTTGGTTTTTGTCAACCACAGTTGAGTTTTCACAACTGAAACTGGTTGATCAGAGATTGAATTGTAAATGTTAGTGGTTTTTAGTGATGTTTGGTGATGTTTACTTGACTGGGCATCCTGCTTTCATTCTTCCTGATGATCAAGTCAGCCAGATGTAGTCAAACAGTCTCACATAGGAAAAACAGGGTACTTTCAGGGAGAGACAAAAAACCCCTCTTGTGATTGATGCCAAATAATTCATGGCAAATGCTAATGGATACATGATTTCAACATTGACTACATCTGCCTTCCCTACTAGGGAACTCAAGAGAGACCTGAGTAAAACATCCTATAAAAAAAGAGACAAATGATCTCTCTAAAGGGTGTTTCAGTTCATGCTCCTGGTCTGAGCAGTGCAAAGCTTGAGTCCTTGTGGGAGAATGGGAGGTTTCAAGGTCTGTGTGGTTTGTATTTTCTGGCATCAGATGGCTTTGTGGTTCTTCGTGGTATGAATCCTTTCCAGGAGCTCAGGGAGTTGCTGTAAGTCCTCAACTTTCCTCATACAAACCTGTCAAAATATACAGGATTAAAGCACCAAGCATGGCATGAAACAACCCATAGATTTTGTGGCCCATTACTGGATCCGCTGGACTTAGAGCAAAGCAATCATGGCACTGGTGATCAGATTGCCTACCATAAAATTCCTGGATGGTTCACATGGGGATAGTTGTAATACCTCAGAATCTATTTCTCCCTAAAAGCTCACCAGGATATAACTATCATGTTGCCCCTATCAAAGATTCCCTTTTAGCTGTTTTGAATATGGTTTTTTCCAGTCTTTAGCCTTCTTGCACCACACTGCTCCTTAAAAATGCTCACATTACCAGCTGAAATCTGCATCTGCTATAGGGATTCTGTTTGGGATCTGTGGGTAGGCTTACTCTGTCTAGGTAGTGGTGTTTTTCTGGAGTTAGGAGAGCTTAGACCTCCTTAAAACTGAACTCCTGCTTACAATAGATTTGAGTATTTTAATGTCTTGCTAGAGAGCCTTATTTTTTTTGTGCTGCTCTGTGGCTTGATCTGGGCAAGCAGCATGTTGTATATCTGCCTGCACTTGTTTGGAATTGATGCTGTGCCCTGGGTGTTGTGCTCAGATTTACAGCTGAGGTAAAAAGAACAACCACTTGTTACCATCTTTTTTTCCCCCTCCTCAATGTGTCAAACTGCTCCATGGTCCTTTGGAAGCATATTGGGCTGCTCAGAACCAGGGAAAACATGCTAAACAAAGTGGTGAGCAGAGTCCTAAATCAATTGTCTCAGGTCTCATTTCCTTCAGGGTTCTGCATTTCTGACTCTTTTTGGCAAGGGTTTTTTCACTGCTTTGCAACAGGCAAGCACTACTGAGGATATAAAATGTTCTGTAGCTGGAGAAGAAGCAGGGCTGGGAAAATTAGGAGTCCCAGCTGTTGTGTAAATAGCTTTAAGGGCATCACTTTTTTGAAGAAGCCTGTTTGTGGTTAAGTCGTTCAAGGCATTGCTCTTAGCCAGGAAACCTGTTTTCTGTAGCCCAAACAGATTAAAATCCATTTGAATCATCCCACACACACTTTTTTTTTTCTCTTGATATCTTTTGTTTATGTGGCATGGCCTTGCTAAAACTATCCATCCCTCAAAGCTTCCTTCTGCTCATACTTTAAGATTCTCATGAAGGTGTATTGTATATTTCACACAGTGAATTGTATTGTGTATCGTTCTCCTTTTCCTTATTTCTCTCTGTAAATGGAAAGCTGCTAGGGCTGGGGTGAAATCCATGCTACCTTTAATTACTGAGGGCAAAGTCCCTCTTCTGCAAGGCACTTTTCTTTCATTTCTTTCCACTTTGTATCTTTGCATCTCTGACTTCTGACTTGTTTGGCAAAGGCTGACAGATCCCTTTCTAGCCTGAGAGGGCAGTGCTGGCAAAGGTACCTCACAGGTGCAGCCCTCTTCACCAGTGTTAGATAAGGGAAAATGCATTTTTCAGCTGGAGTTAGAAAATGATCCACACTATAGTCCCTTGCCCAAAATCCTGGCTGTTTCTCTTGAAGAGATGCTGAGCTTATATCATGCATCTGACTGGCTGATGCCACAGTATGGAGCCTTTATTTATAGATGTGTATAAATAAAATCAATCTTCCTCTACAAACTGTCAAATTGTATTTCCCAAAAGCTGAGGAATCTGCAGTCCATTAAATCTGGAGGTAATGAATGAGCCAACTCTCTAGAAAGAGCACCTTTTGTTCAGAAAGATTGGTTTGTTTTAATCTGGCTGCTGACATGAGTTGTCTGCAGTTTCTTCCTGCAGCAAAAAATGAAAATACTGGTTTTGATGTGTTAAAAAAGTTGCTGCACTGTGGTATTTAGTGTAATTATGTTAATTCATGTTTTGAGTTGAAGACATCCTGAATAGGTAAGGGGGTATATTATATGAGCACAGACAAACCAAGATGTGCAAGCAGGGGATGAGAAAGGATAATTACTTAAAGAAGGTGTTCCTATTCTGACATTATTTGTGCAGGGGAGAGGGTAGATCATTGGCAGCAGGTGCCCTAAGCAGTTGGTATGGCTGGCTGCTGTTCACCTTTTCAGGATGTGGGTTTGAATTACAGTGTTCTGTTTGATCATTATCAGGAAAAAAGAACCACATTTTGAACTGAAGTACCTTGAGGTTAACTTCCATGCCTTATAAATTAAGAAAAAAACCAGTTGCTTGTCTTCATGGCCAGCCTATGAGACATGGAGGATGCATTACCCATTTCCTAGTTAAGTTGCTTTAATGTTTTCTGACACCTCTCATATCCAAAATAACCTGCTGGCTCTCTCAGGGCACAGCCATGTTGTGCTTGCTGATGAGAAAGGGTTGGTTTCAGGATCTTCCTACAGGTCTTTGATTAGAGTCTCAAACTCCTGCCTTTCCATTCCTGGAGAGTTTTTTTGCCAGTCTCAGGTCCTCCCTATAATGAGCTGAAGACTGGATTGGCTTTGTCACATGCTTGATTTTCCATTAGCAAGAGAAGCTGTGCTAATTGCCAAGAACCCCACAAGATACATTGGGCTGGACCCAACAGATGGATTGGTGTGAGGACAGACAGGCTGCTGTCTTCTCTTGCCTGTGCCCAGTGTCCCAGATTGCCTGCTGGAGTTGAGGAGGGTGAGACTTTTCCCCTGCACTTAGCAGCAGTCTCAGTCTGTGGCTGGAAGGTTTCACTGTGTTCACTCACCTTCCTGGGAGATCTTTCAAAGACCTTTGAAAGAGGTAGGAGGGTATCTCTCCTTGGGGGTAGCTTCTTCCTGGCTGTCCTCTTTATAGCCAAGAAGGAAAGGGTAAACAAGGACACCATCAGAATTCAAGTTGAATGGATCCTTAGGATGGTGTAAGATGTCAGATTTCACTTGGCTTGACTGACAATATTAGTTGTGTTCTTGGGTGTTGGAAGTGCTTTTTCCTTTTTTTTTTTACAGGAAAGAAGTCTTCAGAAAGTCCCTTGCAGAAAGCTCATGATGAGACAACGTGAGGGTCTTGGCAGTCTTACATTGGAAGCAAGAGAATTGATCTGAGTTTGTTATGACCCTGCAACTTGTTACAACGAGCAGTGCACCCCCTGCAAGAGTAGAGCCAGAGGAGATGGGGTATGTGCGCTTCTGCTGGGGCGGAAGTTCTCTGGCTTTCAGCGTTTGCACAGTAAATTCAGTGTCAACAAATGTACAGACAGCAGATCCCAGAGGAGTCAGAGGTAAATAGCCTGGCTTTTTTTGAGGTTACTAGAAAGAGCTGCAGAGCTAAGGGATTTCTTCTGAGTTTTTGGCCTGTCATGAATTGGCAGATGACGGGGGAGGAGGTAGTCCCTGGTCATTTGGCAGTGCCAAGAGCAAGCTTTGAACCATGCAAGCTTCTGGCAGGTTAGGAAACATTCCCACTAGACATTTCAGAGTCCTGGCCTCTTGGCTGCCAGTGACAGTTTTGGGTGATCTTTTTTATTTATATCTGGTCACTACCTCAGTTCCTCTCTTAGACTAGACCAGGAAACTGAAAAAGTTCAATGGGAAACAGATTTTCTGAACAGAACAAAACCATACCCCATCCATTTTCTTTTGGCTCTTTAAATGTGGAGCATTCTTGAAGTCTCTACCACCAAGTAAGAGCCTGGATCTTGACAGCTATTGATTAGGTGGCAGAAAATACTAATGAAAACACTCATGTGCCTTGGGCTGCCAGTGGCAAATACAAAAGTTGAGGAACTGGCTATTAAAATGACAATCAAAAATCCTGATGGAAAATGTCTAGTTTCCAAAGAATGCTCAGGAAAAAACTCTCTGTGTACAGGATTTTGGGAACCAGATCCAAAGGCAGTCAGTCAGAACACAGCCAGTAGCCAGTTTGTCAGGAACCACAAAATCTGCTCCAGAGTAAATTCTTATGTCTTTTAAAACTTGTTTGACAGCAAAACATTCTGCTGGAAGAAACCTCTTAGCAATCTCAGTTTATGGACTTTAATTTTTAAATTCTGCTTTCTTCTGAAGTTTAGTCAGCAGCATTTACCCCGAGAGCAGGATACTGGCTGGAAATGAGAAATGGAAGGGCTGATCTAGCAGGGTCAAAAACCCTTTTACCACTCATGAAAGTGAACTGTGAGCAGAATGAGCTTTTCATGAAAGGCCTAGAGGAGGGTAACAGCGATGTTCACAAGTATGAAGTGGTTGTAAAGCAGAGCTGCTCAGCCAAGTTAAAGCAGGTGCTTGGGAGGGCTTTAGATGGTGGTACACACATGTAGATGTGCACAAGAACCTTTTGCAGTGCAGGTGGCATTGTTTTCCTGTTAAAATTGACAATGTGAATAAATACTTAGTATGCAGCTGTTACCTTTAGTAGACTAGCCACAGGAAAGTAACAATATGAAGATGGGGAAGAAGATTGGCCTGGCTGAATAGGGAGCTTTTGGTGAACTCAGGGAAGTAAAAGAATTTCTGATCTTTGGAAGAAGGGGCAGGCAACTCAGGAAAAGTACAAGGATGTCATTAGGTCATGTAGAGAGAAAATTAGAAAGGTGAAAGCTCAGCTACATCTCAACCTGGTCACCTCTGTGAAAGATAATAAATAAGTGTCTTTATTAATTCATTAATAACAGAAGGGAGGCCTTGGAGGTCTTGTCCAAACTTAATGATTCTATGATTCTGTAAAATACATTTATCCATAAAATATGATACCCCAACTTTTGTTAAGTGCTTAAATTCACCCTTAATATTTTCCTGGTTTGAGTTGCTGGAGGACTGAACTTCCTGGCTGTATCTTAGAGAAATCTGTCACTTTGAGTAGGAATGAAACTTGACTGATGCAATCTTATCACAGTATCACCATATAAACGGATCTTATTTATTTTTAATTGAAATGTCAACTTAAAAGATGCAGTGCATATTTTTAAATCACACTGGCATTATATTTAGATCTTTTCATTAAGTTCTGGGTATGCAGTTCCATTAAAAATAGGGAGCTAAGTATAAAAACATGAAGTCTTAATGCTTACTTACTAAATATTCTGAGTGCAAGTGGGCATTGCTCTGGTAACACCTGTGAATAGAGCTATTCTGGTACATTTTAAAAGTGTCACTGGCATGAGTGACAGCCACCAATGTATTCATATTATTTCAGAATCCTGCTGATGGAAGGAGCTTTCCTGCAACTATTTATCTTTACTTACAATCCCATCCCATTTAAAATGTTTTTCCTCAGTTTCAGGAAAGAAAGATCCAGTGATTTTTATTGCTAAAACAAGCACTGCTTCTAACTGTGCTGGAATGCAATTGCACACTATGTACTGGAAGTCTAGATACCAGGGAAGTGTTAATCCCTGCAGTCGAGAAATACCAGACGGGGATAGTTTGTCTTAATTTATTTTGCTGGTTCTAGCCCTAATAAGGCCTAGCCCAGGCTCATGTGGTAATTCGTGGCAACTCGAGGCAATGAGAGCAAACTGGGAGAAACCTGCTCCTGTTCATTGATGCAATCTTGCACCTGTGGCTCCAAAGTCCTACTCACCCATGTGTGAGCACCTTAGTCACGGCTTTGACCCTCCCAACTGGCTTCCTGTTCAATCTCTTAAAAAACAAATTCTTCGGCCTGGAGCATGAATGAACATTCCAGGCTTAAATAGCAGGGAAAGAATCAAGAAAGTATTTGATGCTTTGACCAGCCAGGAAGCAAGGCCTATTTTTGGTTTTGGTCACTTTAGGCAGTACTGCGAACATTGGCATGAACGTCTAGGGGCTCAGCGAGAGAACATTTTTCTCTTCTTTATTTAAACAGGCACATTCCCAGAAGAGTACAATCCAAAGTTTACACTTGCAGTGAAATGCTGTCTGAGAAGTGCTGGAAAAAGAAAGGTATGTGATAGAAAGTAGAGGTCCGAAAAGTAAAGTAGAGCAGAACTAAATGCAAACAGAAGAGGAACTTCTACTACAGAAACTTGAAGTATTTTTTAATTAACTATAGCCTAAATTGGAAAAAAAATGGGGGGGGGGGGGTTGACTTTTTTTTTATAGTTGTGCCTTATGTTGGTTTTAATCATGGTTAAGGTGGAGGAAAATGAAAAAATTAAAAACCCCCCAAAACAAAACAAAGCAAAACCAAGCTTGGAAAGCCCTTCCCCAATTTAAACAGGGAAATAGGCTGCCACAGGCTGCAAAAATAGTGCCATACTATCACTTGATGCTCTGCTCTTCTCCTGTATAGTTGTTGGGGTTTTTGGGGGCTGCTTTATTTTTCTTTTCTTTTTTTTTAACTTAATAAAATATTTCCAATCAGTGCATTCCCCTACCCCTGCTGCTGCTCAGCTCCAGCTCTAACTTAACTTTCCTTTCCCTTCCTTTCCTCCCTTCTCCTCTCCTCCCCTCTCCTTTCCTTGTCACAGATGTAAATCAAGCCACTGCCAGGTTGGTCAAAGACAAGTGTTGTGCACATGTGGAAGCCCAACAGCTGCATTTCCAGTGTAGTGCCTGGCATCCAGCAACTGGATGGCTTTCTAGGATATGTTCCCAAGAGCTCTGCAAAGAGCCCAGCAGCCAGGTAAAGTCCTGGTCTTTGGTTCAGATGGAATCTGTGATCTCAGCCAAGGTGTGCCCCCATCCTTTTTCCAAGGGCTCCAGCTGGACACTGAGGCATCAGCTGCGCCACGTTCAAGGTTAGCTGTCGCTTCAGGGATTTTTTAATTGCTTCTCTGGGAGTTTCTAAAACTTTGGTGTGAGAGAAGATGCCTTTTTCTTTTGCAGACTCCTTGAGTGCTCTGTGCTGGGCAGATGAGGTACCATTTGCTGCAGCTCCAGAGACACCGTGGTGGCTGGCAGACTCCAGGCAGGAGTGATTGCCCTGGTGTTTTATTAGCTCCCAGAAAATATATAGCAGGGAAAGAGGCCATGCAGGCTCCAGCACAGTCTGTCTGAGCTCTGACCCCTCGGGCAAGAGGCTACATTGCTTTTACAGCCAGCACTTAACCTTGCTGCTGAGACTTGTCAACAAGGAGGCCAATTAGCAGCAGATAAGATGGAGGATGATATAATGCAGATGTCCGTCTGTTAGGAGCATAACTGATGTATTTTTAACACAACAAGGATCTGAAAACACGGCTCTGCATAAATGATGCCATCCACTGTAGAGAAGCACTCTCTGCAGTGAAGTGTTACAGAAAATTTTAGGTTTGTTGGTTTGGTTTGGTTGGGCTTTTTTCCCCCACCCCCAAAACTCTCTCTTAAAGCCGTGTTCTGCTAGGCTCATGATGACTGTGGCATGTGTAGGATTGTAAGAAATAACTGTTTGAAAAAATGCCAATTTTAAGTTTATTTTTTTAAACATATCTTAAAAATGTACATAGATTCGGAATGAAAACAGGGCACTTCTTGTTTTGCTGAAAGGGTCAGTACACAACTGGAGCTGTTTTCTATAATCACACGTGGATATTGGAATATTATCAGAAAACACAGACTAGGGAAGGTTGAGTTAATTGATTAAAATCATGCAGGTCTACAGCCATGTTATAGCCACCTGCTGCAAAGGACAGGGGCTCCTTATCACATCTTAGCACGTCACACTAATACCCCTATTTGGGTGCACACAGGGGTTTTCTGTCAGACTAAAGCTACAGAGGCTGATTGCAGGCACTTTATGTTTTGTTTGAGACTGGGCCTGATCTTTCAAACAAAAGCTTATTATATATGGCTCAAGGGCTGGAGCTACTACAAGACTTGCACTTAACTGCTAGCTGACTACTTAGGCAGTCAGGATGATTCAGTAGGATCATTCAGCCCCCTCCCAGCTTAGTTTAAGTAATTCTGCAGTCTGGTTTTGGTGATTTACAATTAAGCCACTTCTGCATAGAATCACAGAATGGTTTGCAGTGGAAGGGACCTTAAAGTCATCCAGTTCCAACCCTCCAGCCATGGAAGGGACACCTTCCACTAGATTGCTCAGAGTCCCCTCCAAGCTGGCCTTGAACATTTACAGGGATGGGGCATCCACAGCTGCTCTGGGCATGATGTGCATGATTGCCTTTTAATTGCTAGGATAACTATTTATGTCTAGTGCAAAAAACTCCACAGAGAGTACCACTGTATATTTTCTATTACAGATACAGTGTGGGAGGGAGAGAAACCACCTCCTCTTGAGAGACACCGTGACTTACCAACTCTGTGTCAAAGCTTTTCTTTCAGCTAAGGAGTCAGCAGCACAAGAGGAGCAGTGAATTCCAACACCCAGCCTGTTAACAGCAACATGTACAAGGGACTGATAAAGGCCCTGAAAATTAGTATCCATACCTCAGTAGAAATAACTATAAGAAGTTTTTTCAGTTGTTTAGACCTTAACACTGCTCTGAGGGGAAAAAGGCAGTCCACATATATTTAACGTTAACATTCATATAGCTGAGGATAATTCTTATCTAATGAACACCCAGATTATTTTCTTTCCTTGGTTAGTGTGTAAGTAGTCTAACTTCCTTTTAGGATGTTGAGTATCTTTTCTTGTTCAGTGGAGTCAGTAGTGCCTTTGCTTCCTGGAAATTTGTCTGCTCTTAGGGTTTCCTTCTTTAGTGTCCTCTGTGCATTTTAATTATTCCAATAATCTCTGGTTTAAAACCCAGGTTTTTAAAAAATGCTGATAAAATGAGGACACAATATTTTTACAATTAAAAAAAATTGATTTTCATGACAATGTTTTAGTGCACTGTGTTCTTTTATTCACTGCTTAGCTCATCTTTAAGGAAGTTTCCCTGAGTTCATTTGGGCTACTTCCAAGCAAGAGCAAGTCCACCAAACTACTGCTTAAGGAGCTGACTTTTTTGAAATGCATGACTGAGCAGAGTGCATGGAAGAGGAATTATCCCCATTGCAGAACTGACCTGGAAGGTTGCTACAAGCACAGAGCCCACACAGTGAAGTTCTGCAGCTGTCCTAGGGACTATCTTCTGTATTTCTTCACCAGGAGCGAGAGCCAGAGCTTTCCTTTTCAATTTCAGAATTGAAGATTGATTTTTATTGATAAGAAGAAAAAAGGGAAGATGTTATCTTCTTGTTTTGTAAGAGAACCCTTTCCCCTCCCTCTCCAAATCAACTCTAATTAAGGTGAAAAAAACAGAGGAAGAAAAACCAAAAAGAAGCCAGAATATAGCCAACCTTTTTAATTAGAGTATATTGTACTTCCAAACTGGATACACTAGAAATTGGCAATGCAACATAAGATGCAAAGAAATATACCAGTTACTGTCAAAATGACCCTGTACAGCCTTATAATGCAAAAAGCTTTATACAATACAAATTTTTATTAATGTACACAAACCTTGACAGAATGATATTTGAACATAATACAACAAGTAAAAAAAAAAAAAAAGAAGAAAGAAAAAAGTGCTGAGAACTTTAACTGAATTACTGAACAGAAAAAGACGCTAGTTTCATTAAAGAATGCATAGTGAAAACCAGTATGAAATTACCTTTATGGTGGGGGGAATTTATCAGAACTGTTGGTCATTAATCAGTAGGGGGAACCTCTGGAGAACATTCCTGTCTTTAGTCTTGAACTGCAAACCAATTATTTTAATATGCAAGAGCTCTGATAAATAGTGTATTTTTTTTTCTTAAAAAAATAAAAACCTCCTAACACACTTTTCCTTACAGAGAAAACTTCTGTAACTTGCTAGAAAGAATGAATTTATCCTTTCCAAAGTGCTAAACAAATTTCCCAGGTACACTAAACATTGCCAGGTCAGATACTGGTGCAGTGGAACATGGTCAAAACACGTGGCGGTCACATGCGTGCAGCTCATTCTTGGAAGTTCCAGCCCTATTTAAATTGCCACTTGGTTTAGATACAGTGGCCTACTACAATATTCCTACTACTTCTTCCTCCTGGACAGCTGTACTTTACCTGTAGTTGGTGTGAAAAATAAGCTTTTTGATTTGGGAGTGTTTGGTCTTCTGTGATGTGGTCAGAGATGCGTGCGTGGAGTGTTTTACAGACCTGGTAGAGCTGCTGGATACAGATTACAGATTTCATGCTGTCGAGATAGTAACTATTGTATGCTCTGAGTACTTACCAACACAGTATTTTCTATTTTGTCTGTACTCCCAGGGAGGTGTGACCAGGAGTTCTGATGGAGTAAAGCATGGTGAGCAGGGCCCTGAGTTAGGTAAGTTGTTTGCAAAGGTTTACACACAGTTTGGAGCAGATGGGTTTTCTTCACTGCATAGACCGAACCGCCATGTGCTCGTTAGAACCAAAACTGTCTGCTGGAATGTAAACAAATGGTGACACTTCTCTGTCCTGTAATTAATAATGCCAAATGGTAACCTGCTATGATTTTGGATATTTCCCCCTTGTAACTAGCTTCCAGTATGTCAACAGGAGTGCACAGATTAGGATGTCCTCCCCAAACAGGAAGAATTTGGTCATGACAGTGGAGAATGTTTGGCCATCTCAGTACAAAACAAATGTAGGAATCTCGCAAATAGGTTAAAGCGATGCAAGTTTTGCATCCAAAAAGTCTTTCTACACAAGCTTCATTTAAGAACTAATGAAGACTGAGTTACATTTCTAGTTGCCCATATGGCTAAGAGCCCTTGTGGACAAGAAATGCCTTCCTGAACTGGGTCGTTGCTTTCCTGCTGTCACGAACAAGGGGTGGTTGGATCCCCCCATCCCACAACAACCTGCAGAGGAAGTTCCTTCAGGACAGCACAAGGCTGGGTAGATAGCATGACAGATGTGACTCAGGGCACCTCCTACAGTAGCTTGGCCAAGGGACAGGGAGGGGACTGTGGCAAAAGCTAGGTCAGACACTTCTAATAGCTGGTGAAAGACAGCCAGATCCAAATCCAAGAGACACCATGGAAAACAATAATTCAGTACGAAGGCATTCCTGTACGTCACATGATCATTTGGAATTGCTTCACATTTTATACTTCCAATTGTAAACCAGAGTGTTTTTAATCCCGATCTTTCTTCCCGCATATTAAGTTGTCTAAGGAACAGAAATCAATTAACAGTCAGTTAGCTTCTCTTACATTAAGATCACTCTTGGCATTTTGAGATTAACAAAGGTTATACAACCAATCTGCATTTGCTTCTTCCTGCAATAAAGTGCTACATATAACATGTCATTTTAATGACCACGAGTAGGAGCATTAAATAAGTACAAAATTAGCTTCCTAGCAGGACACACTCTATCTGCCATCAACAGAAAGGAATAAAGTATTACTGATGACATGGAGGGGAGCGAGAGGACTGTCAAATTTGCAAGTACAGTTGAAATACTGAGGGTATAAAAGAGAACTGTATGGTTCCAAAAGCATCTTTTTATAGCTTTATATTTCAAAGAAGTTACTGGTACCTTTTCGAATAAACAGTCCTATTAACTTCAGCCCACAATTAGTTTTTTTTCTTTTTTTTATTTTTTGCAAGTGAGAAACAAACTAGTGCAAGACTAAAGCACTGTGCAAAACTGCCTTTTTTTTTTTAGTCTGAGTATTTATACCCAGAATTTATCCATACCCTTTTTTAAATCCCCTTGTTGGATTTTTTTTTCCACCATAGAATTCTAGTTATACAAGTTGTTCCTGCAAACTAAAAGGTAACCACTGCATAATACAGTATATATATAATATTTATATGCCCTTTTAAAACAAAAGATGTATGCTGTGGCCCAGAGGCAGGTGTTTGTCACACCTGTGTAAGAGCTGAGAATTGGGCCTGCTGTGTGGGTGTGTGGGCTGCACACACTGCTTGTGTGTGTGGACTTGCACACACTTTTCATTGTCATGCTCTCATCCTGCAGTGCTGAAAGCAACTTTTTTCCTCATCAGTTCTACCTCAAATCCTCAAACCTTGACAACTGAGTACAAGGCATCAAACTACTAAAGGAAGCTGCAAACAGCACTGAAATAGTACACCAGTTCTCCCCCTGCCCTGCCCCAAACATGACTCCTTCTACAGCTCCACAGTTCAGGGGGAGGCAGGGAGCAAGTGTGTGAAAAGGGGAAAAGAAGAATGATCAAATAAGCCAATCCAAGGGATATGCAAAAGCAACGTCATGGCACACTACAGGCAGACTCTCTTCCACGCACCCACACGCACACAAAGCCCAAAAATAAAATGCATCAATATGTCATCTTACAAGTGCTGATTGCCAATAAGGACACTCTTTTTTTTTTCAGCTTAACAAGACAAAATAGTTTCTTAGATAAGAGTACTGGGAACATGCCTCTGAAGGTAGAAGTATGCAGTAGGTCACCTCTTGGAGATTTAATAAAGCAGCTTTCATGTCAATGCAATAAGTATACACACAGAGCCATTTGCTAAACCTTACTAATGATATAGTACAAGTGTTCGTTACCTCTTGGGGCTACGTTTTGCAGCAATGTGTAACCTGCTGGGTTTGTTGGGGGATTTTTGGTACAGAATGCAACTGCCCTCAGACAGTTTCTGCCCTTTCTGTTAGTCCAAGGTAGGCAAGGAAGGAGTGTTTAGGTGAAGAGGCACCTCCCGGTGCAGTCTGAGGTCTGGGTGGATGGAATGTGAGATCGTAGTGGTTTTTGGGGAAAAACATTGTTAAAGGAATAAGATGGGCAAACTCTGAGTTCCAGTATTTATCAAAGCACAGGGAAGTGCCGTTGATGGCCAAGGCTTTCACTGCCAAGTTTGGCTCTGCCCCACTGCCGTGTGCAGCTGACATAGCTACTGTTTGCAGAGCCTGGGAGGCAGACATAACTGAGAGGGGTGACAGAAGGTTCCTGGAGCTGTTCACTGGTAGGAGCGGACTGGCTTCCTTGGAGGTGGAATACTGGCCCTTCTTCTCCTCTTCGGAGCAGTCCCCATTCTGGTGCTTCTTCACGTGGCGGCTGAAGACAAAGGGGTGGGTAGTCTTGAACAGGCACTCGTCGCAGCTGAAGGTCTGGCGTGGAGCATGCTTCAGTTTCTTGTGCAAGTTGAGATTGTCTTTGCGTTTGCAGCTGTAGCTGCACTGGTCACAGTGAAAAGGGCGCTCGCCGGTGTGGACACGCACGTGCTCGATCAGCTTGTTGGCCGTCTTGGACAGGTAGCCACACTGGTCACACTTGTAATGGTTGCCAAGGCGGTGCTCGCGGATGTGCATCTCCAGCTCCAGCTGGTTGGCTTTCACTGTCTGGCAGATCCGACACTTGTACTCCA
Organism: Dicrurus megarhynchus; assembly: GCA_013399195.1. Taxonomy (NCBI): domain Eukaryota; kingdom Metazoa; phylum Chordata; class Aves; order Passeriformes; family Dicruridae; genus Dicrurus; species Dicrurus megarhynchus. Next base: position 1,949,885 of record VXAD01006250.1, read on the forward strand.
TCTTGTAGTGAGTCTTCAGGTGGCACTCCATGGCTGCGGGGCGGTTCGTGGAGTAGATGCAGAACGGGCACCTGGCAACACAGCAAGGAAGGGCAGGGACAAAGAAAAGAGGAGTCACTCAGCTGGCAGACCTGCGTTCCTGCTTTAACCCTGTCACTCAGCCCCTTTCTGACCTACTAAGGAGGAGAAAAAGGCACTCAGTTCTCCCTGTGAAGCCTCTTTCCAACATCTGCTTCACCTTGACACATCTCTACTTAGAGGAGGTTTGCCCATTTAATGGCATTCCTAGGGAAACAGTGATTCACTCTGAAGGAGCATCCCTTTAACCTTCTGGCTTACCTTGATGGGGTCTTCCCCCAAAGCAGGCGGGGGAGTGCAGGGTGGGTGACTGATGCACTGGTACTTTGTGTAACGATTCCTAGTGTTTGCACGAAGTCACTTTGGCCATTTTTTCCATTAAGAAGTGGTTTAAAGTGAGTGTTTACAGATGAGTATGAAAGCAGCTGTTTAAGTAAAGATGGAATAAACTTGTAATACCACATGTACAGCAAAAGCTTAGGAAATCCCTTTTATGTGACCTTGAACAATAAGCTTGCTGGGTATCCTGATAGGAGCAGCTGAAAGCCAGGCTGTTAGGATGATTTGTAGGGACTCCCATTTCTGGGAGATGAGCTAGCCATGCTGAAAGGGGCATGTGCTTGGCAGTGTTTGCCTACAGCCGCCTCTGCCATGGCCGGAATTGCTCCTGTGTAGGAACAGGATGTGGGTTCTGCTTACTCAGAGCAGCAAGCATCCGGCCCAGGGTGGACATGTCAAAGGGCCTCACCCCAGTTCCTGAGTCAGTAGAGGAGGGAATCATGGAAGCTTGGAAAGAAGCCTGAGCTGCACACTGCACAAGCCTGGACACACCCGCTGTTGCTTGGTGCAGCTGAGAGGAAGTTGCTGGGGACAGCTCCCTGCCAGGGATCTCTGCTGCATTGAAGCAAGCACACAGCCTTCCACTTGGAACTGGTGAGCTCAGAGAGCAGGGCTGGATAAAAACTTACAACTAAGGCACCTGGCTACTCTGTCTTCCAGCATCCCAGCTGCCACACATCTCCATTCACTGTTTAGCAGGTCTGCCTAATTGTGTTCTGGCATTTTGGATAATTTCTAAGCAGAGATCCTCTCTCTGTGTGTGTTTTCCTTGCTACGTTTGGGTGCATGTACAGGTTTAGTGTTAATCTACAAGCTAATCAAGAGATTTTTGAGGAAAATGAGTAATAATAGGAGGACAAAGAGATTCTAAAACACCTGGACAGTTTTCCTGATGCACATCAAGCACTCTGATCCAGAGAGGGAGCCTGTCACTAAGGCTTCTAATGTGACTATCTCTTGCACCAGAGGACTTGGCTGTCAATGCACACATACCTCTCCTGGGCTGGGTGCTCTCTGGATCAGAATCTCAGATTTTGACCTGGAGCTGGAAGAATCATGTTTTTTTTTCTCTTCCCCCACAGCAAACAGGAGACAGAAAAATACAATTTACTTAGATCTCTTCAGGCTCTTCTGGATGCCTTAAAAAAAAATAAATCAGAGCTTTTTCTTAGATGCAGCTTTCAAGGTACCTAATTATTACTTGAGTTGGGTAGGAATACAGACTGAGAAACCCATTCTGTCAGGAAGACTTGAGTCATAGGTCATGGTTTTTCCTTGGTAAATAGAACAGATTTTATGCAGCTTAAACCAAATGTGCATTAGACAACTGGTCTGTATGTCCAAGGCAGACATCCCGTCGTTCTGGCACACTGTTTCTCAACCTGGTCTTGTTCCCAGATTCAGTCATCTCATCTCAAGTGACCACAGATCCCAGCCTGTGGAACTACTGAGCTGGAGACCAGAGGCTGCCTGGCAAACAGGACCAGTTTTCCAAAGCTGCAGCGCAAACCAAGGGAGCTGTGCGCGGTAACATCGAACGTGGTGCGCTCCTCACGTCCCAGCCACAGCGCACTGAAAACATCAGTCTGCTCAGCAAGAGCAACAGAAGCTGGGACCCTGTGCTGAACCCTAGCTGGGCTCCAAGTGGTTCCAGCCTTTTTTCCTGCAGCAGCTGGAACAAACAGAGACCAGGGCCGTACCTCTTTCATAATGTCACACTGCCTGCCCAGAGAGCAAGCATATGGCCCCAGCAGTCCCTCCTTCCCTCAGGGGTCTGACTTTGACATGAGGGCATTCTCTAGAAACACTGCTCTGTACCGAAAGACCTTAAAGGACACCACCACAGCCAAAACCAAAGGGCTTTTTTTCTTGAAAGACTGTATTACTCATTACATGTTAATTTATACAGTAGTGATTATTGTGGGGCATGCAAACAAAGCAGAAAGCATCCAAGTTATTCATTCTTGGAGAGAAATGACTTTGCATTTGAGTACACAAAGGCTGTAACCTTTAAACTTGTAACTTCATACCTAGTTGCAGAGGCTGTACAGGATTTAGTTTCTTTGAGCCAGGTGCAAAACAGAGCCTGTGTCGGGTGCTTCTTTTTGCTCTGATGCTTTGAAAAAAACCCCTTAGTCTGCCACAAGCTCTTTGTAGTGCTGCCTCATTCTCTGTAGGACCCATGACACACTGTCTCCTCTTTGACTTGAAAAGGGAAAGGAGCATAGTTTGTTACAGCTCCTCTGCTGCTAGTTTACCAATCTGCTGTAATGATGCAAGCCTGAAGGACAGGCCTTGGGTCATCTAAATACAAGGAAGCCCCAAATCCGGATTATTAATTAACCAACCCTTTCTGACTGACTACCTTTTGTCCTATCCCCACAGTATTAAGGTGCTTAACACAGTAAAAGTTTGTGTACTTGCTTTCCTTACTTGAGCCCACCGGTGGGGACAGTGTGGCATTTCTTGTGCTCCAGTAATTGCTCAGGTGTCTTCATGAACTTGTGGCACACATCACACTCAAACATTCGTGTGATCAGGTGGATTTGCAGGTGACGTTCAAACATATTTTTTGTTTTGCAGACAAAGTTACAGAAAACACATTCAAAGCCTGAAAAATAGAACAGGGAAACTCAGTCCTTACACTGTGGCCAGATCGACTGCATAGAGTGACAGCTTGTATTTGTTAAACAGTGCTTTACCTTTCTCTGACTTCTCTTCAGTGTTCACTGAGGTCTGACTACCAGGCACTACAGAAATGACCAGCAGGTTGTTTGACCCCTTGTTTTTTGGGGTTATATCTGCATCTTCTTTGCTGTTGGCAGAGTCGCTCAGTGCTGACAGCGAAGATGAAGATGGACTGTTAGATTCACTGGGTGTCTTCCTCTCTTCAGCTGAAAAATAAAGAGCAATAACTAATTCAGCAGATTAGATGGAGTCTCCATGATTCTGTTTTAAATTTCAGGAAGTACTTATCTTTAAAGTTAATTCAAAACAAGTCTGAAATTAATTGAGCTGATTAAAGAAAACATTGTTGGGCCTCCTTCCTTTTTACTAGTGTTTAACCACAGTACATCTCTCAGTTTATCCTGCGATTGAGTGTTTCTGTGATGGTAGTGGGAAGGGATCATGCAATTCTATCTTATTACTGGACTGAGGAAAACGTCAAGAAAACACTTTGACTACTATAGTTCAAAAACTATGAAAACTTATCACTTAGGAAACAGAATTTCTGTAGGTTTGGGGTGCAGAAACCTACTGGTCCAAGCTAAACTTCCCCCACCTTTCCATTTATGTGGGTCCAGTGGGTAAATCTGGGATGAAGGGTGAAGGAGAATAATCTTAGTCACTGTACTGAAGAGCATCCTCAGTAATCATGGCAGAGGTAACAGCATGGTCTCAAGATTCATATGTTTTTATTAGGATCTCCTTCTAAAGATATTGAAAAGCATGTTATTTAACAGGACCTAGAGATAAAGCTTCATTATGAAAGAAAGCATCAGAGCTTCCTTATGTGTGCAATAAATGTATGAAGTCCAAATCCCAAACCCTATCACACACTAGAACTGAGCAAGAGGGAGAGTTCCCATATGAGAACTGCCATGAGCCAACAAGGCAAGGATGGGCAAATTATTTCCTCCCACCCATGTCCTGGTTCAATCAGAGCTGTGTTAAAAGGAGACTTCACTAAAACTTCAAATTCTCCATGTGATACGGTCCCCTGATCAAGGCCTCTGCAAACACCAGCACCTGTGTACTTAACTTTAACCTGATGAGTGGCACCTTTAAGATAAAAACATAGGAACGCACTAACGAAATCTGATGACCCGAGCTGCCAATAGGGAGGATGACTGGATATCATACAGAAAGATTCACTGACTTTGGGGACCAGAGTAATAGAAATGGAATGAAATTTAATAGCACAGAGGACAAGGTTATGACCTGAAGGGCCAGTAACAAAAATTTTTGCTACAAACGAGAAGTGCTTAAGTTGGAAACAGTCAAGGAAAACAAAAGTAGAATTCGAGCAGAACAGGGGATGAATATGAGCAATCAGTGTTGGGGAGCCTTCAAGGAAGGTAAATGTGATCACAGAATGTTATTGTGTGACCTATTCCCAGTAGCTGCTGCTGGTTTGCACTGCCACCACTGCTTATTTCATTTCACCATGTACAGCTGTGATTGCATGTGTCCAGAGCAGGGGTTCCAACAAGAACATATGCAGTGAGGGATTGGTACAGCAGGAAATCTGTGTTCCGTATAGGAAAAGGCTCAGTGTACATTTAGAGGGGAGAGTGCTGTTCTCCAGAAACGTACTAAGAGAATAAATACTGTGGAAGGAGGGATGAAAGCTGGACTGCTGTTTCAGATAAAGGGCAGTTCTGGCACAAGAACAATGTACATGTATTCTGATTATCACTAAGACACACACTGGAAATTTTAAAAAGGTCCCTAATCTTTAATGCAAGAAAGTCTACAGCTGCCTGGCTCTAGCAATAGTTTGTTTAAAACAATGATACTTCTTTGAAGGTATATGTCATATCCTCACAAACAGTCCCTTTATGACCTGGTAACATCACAGGATAAGGAACTGGAGTCAAGTGACCCAGAAAACCCATTCTATTTTTCACTCCATATTTGCCATATGTGTGAGCATTTGGCTGAATCACCAGCTGAGTGGCTCAGTTGGGCAGGGTGAAGGAAAAACAAGGGGGTTTTGCCTATCTTCAAAAGACAAATAACAGTTTCAATCTCTTAGCCACAATAGGAAAATACAGCAGAGCACAGCTCACTTTTGAGCTCTGAGGCTTGTTGCGTATCTATGGGTGGTGTTTCTCATTTGCCTTGAACTCCTCTTTATGAAATGAAGTAGTGCTGAGAGCTATGCTGGCATAAAATCCCTTGAGAGCTTTCCAGTAGTTCATATTTCTGTAGTTACATTTAAATTATGTATCTGTGAACACAACCAATTGTATTCTTCTCTCCCTTCTTCATCCCTCCCGTTTCCCCAATTTTATTCCTGGTAGGACAGGAAAAGCAATTTAGCAATGGAAAAGTTGTGCTGGATGCAATTCAGGTTCTGTATTGTAAACACAACTGTGAATAGTTTGTGGCAGAAAAATACTTCTACCTGCTCTTATAAGAGAAGTTAATAAAAAGGATTCCCATTTTCTTCTCCTTAAATTATGCCAGACTTCATTAGTTAGACCAAGCATATGGAGCTTGTTTGAAAACTGCTATTGCTCTTATCCTTGGCTATTAAGTGAGCAGGACCAGGGAGCGAGCACGACCCGTTCTGCTGTTTAATATAAAGTTACATTTATGGTATTGCTGAATCACAGTGTCAACTAAACATCAGCGTGAAATTCCAAACTGATGGACTGTGGGGGCAAACACAGCAAAGAGCAAAGCTCAACATAATGTTTATTTCAGACTTACAGCCAGGTATGCACAATTAGCCCTCAAAGTCACCTTATCATCGCTGAAGTCAAAGCAGGATTTTGATGAAATAGTAAACCAGTCAGAAAAACAAATGAAATATGCTGACTCCAACAGGGGAGGGGATTTGGGGGATAAGAGGAATAGGAAGAAGAAGGGCTAAGTAGTCCTTCATTTATTTCACTAAGCCTGAAAATTGATCTGCACTACCAGATTATCTGCCTGGCTGGAGTCCAATTCGCTTCAACTTTGAGAGATCAGGCCTTAATTAGCAAGCATTTCAGTGAAAGTGGAGTGCTAATGGGAAGTGTGAAGGTTGCACCTAAAAAGCAAGGAAGAGAGAGATCACTGCAGCTGGGAGAGAGGGATCATCACCTGTGTGCTTGTTGTTGACATGAGCCTTCATATCTGCCTCTTCCATAGTGACAAAATCACACGCCGTGCAGCAAATGGAGAACATCCACTGCTCTTTATCGACGTGGAGGGACATATGACTGACAAACTGGACATTCATCTCTGTCTCAAACCCACACACGTGGCAGCTGCAGGCAGAAAAGAATTCAAGAGTAAGAAACATTAAAAAACAAACGACAAACAGAAGCCTATTGCCTTTCCCCAAATTTGCAAGAGGATACTCACGACACAGTTTTCTGCTCTTCCTCGCTGCTTAATGTTCACTGCAAAATTCTTTTGTCTGCTGAACTGCCTTTGAACTGATGGCCATGCCAATGTGATTAAGGGCAGGCACAATGCAACAATCCCGTACATGCTACAATGATGCTAAATAATCATAAAGCTAATTAAAAACTACAGATTCCAGATGCTGTGCATCACCTAACCGATTCCTTTGGGCAATAAGAGGCACTGCAGCTTTGCCAAGATGTTTAGTACAGCTGATACACTGACAAACAGAGAGCTTGCTGCACACTCCAGGAGTGATTTTCGAGCCCTGGAATGGTTCCCATGCCAAACTGGGATCTTGTGCAAAACTGCCTGGCAGTTTCAGTGTAAGCAAGTAAAAATGGGTTCAAACATTTCTTATGCTTGACTGGAAAACAGCAGTCTTCAGCTATGCAAATAATTAGCAGGGATACAGATTTCGCAGCCAGCACATAAACAGAGTGATACTGAGAGGCAGTGGAAAGGGCCCTTTAATTTAACTTTCTTTGCAGCGTCCTCCTCTTGCTTTGATTAGGCCATTAACATTTAAAACAAGCCAGAAAGATTGGAAAAGGCATATACTCCAGGGCACTATTTTGCTTTCCCAAGGGGAAGGACTAGATAATCTAATCCAGCAGGTCTCATTTATTTCTTACTTCTATGATTTTGTAATTAAATCTGCTCTTGGCACTTTGACTAAAAGTAAGAGTGATTTGGCAATCTGCTTGGCCACTAGAGTGCACATCACCGTTTGCAGAGTGCACAACAGTGCATACAAGAAGAAGAATGCCTAAATATCCGTTTTATATGGGCACTTCCTTTCAATTTTTCAGGCAAATTCTCCTGAAGGTTTTCTTTCTTTGCTAATGTTGTTCACAAAATGTATATACCTCTAGCAAACAGAGGAAATGTGTAGACTGATACAACAATTCTTGATACACTTTTGAGCTATTTGATTTCATGGATTTGGCTGAAGACAAAGGAACTATTGGAGGCAACTGGAAGAACAGGGCTTTAGATTTGCTGTCAATCCATGTACCTGATGGGATGTTTCCAAACACAAAACTTAAAGGAACACTGCTTAAAAAGTTAGAAAGGCTTCTAAAAGCACAGCTGCCTCACAAAGCCATTTAAAAAAAACAACCCCACAGCAAACCCGAGTCCTTCCCAATGGCCAGCCAAGTCAAACAGCATGAGGCAGCCAGCCGGGGCTCCCTGCTCAGCCTAAGCCAGATATGGACAAGACAAACACTTCAATCATGGCTCCAACCCTGCAGCACCAGAAGGGTGGCCCTGTCACATGTCCTCAGCAGGCACATGAGACGGTGTGTGGTGCACAGCCCCCGTCTGGCTGCTCACCTGTAGTAATAAGGGTGCTTCTTTCCATCGCCGCCCTCGGCCGTGACGGCGCTGACGATGTCCTCGGTGTCGGTGCTCACCAGCTTCACAGAGTGCACAGTCAGGTGCTGGTTCAGGTTAGCACGGCACTTAGCAGCATAGGGGCACAAGTGGCATTTGTATTTTCTCTCTTCTGAAAAAAGGAGCAGAGAGATGTGAGCGTATACCTCAGCCTGAAGCCAGCTGCTTTGAAAGCTGCCAGTAACCAAGCGTGCATTCCTTTGGGTTTCTCCAAGTGGCTTTCAGGATGAGGTACTTGGGAAGCTCAACATTTTAGAAGTTTATAGGAGTTCACAGCAATTACTCAAAAAAACCCCCCACTAATTTGAAGGTAGTTTAGGGCAAGCTTTTTTTAATTTGCTCTACCACTTGTAGTCAGATAATACAAAACTTTATAAACTGGAAAACTGGGGCAACTGCTGTTCTGGGAGCTGCAGCAAAGCCAGTGGAGAAACAGGTCAATAGTCTACAACTACTTCCTTTACCCAGCATCTTCTATCTGATTTTTGGCTTAGTTATTGTTGAGGTTGCCCATGTGATCACTTGCAGAGAGCTGATAGTTGATGATTTTGTATTAAAATGTGAGGGTAGAAGGAAGGGAAACACTGTATGTCATCAGTCCAGTTCCAAAAATAAACTAATGAAAAAGCTCATTCAAAGAACAGGTGAAAGAAATAAACTAATTCATCGTGAGTTTCTGATGCTTCACAATTTTAAATATTCCTCTTTTTTATTTTAAATTAAACATTTTTAGATCCTGGCAGCACAGTTTTTGTGTGTATGCCAGGCTGCATTTTGGGAAAGGTTGATTAAAATAACCAAACAATACATCAGCTTTTACAACCTTTTCTTTGAGGACCTGCTGCTCTAAAATTGAAATATAATGCTATGAGCATGAGGGGAAAGGCATTCCATACAGCAGCTTAGGACTAAGGAAACCCCACGAGACCATGGAGCACCTGAGCCTTTTCAAGATGGCTCTGTTGGATGGCTCAACATACAGTGGCATTATACCAACAGGATTTCTCAGCACTACACAGGAAATTCTTGCTTCTGAGTGTTATTTTGTGCAGTGCACCTCAGCAGGCTGACAGAGTGCATCTTCCATATAAAAACTCTGTTTGTCTCAGCTGATTTGAAGCTGATTCGCTTTAAGAAAATTGATATGTTGTTGAACAACCCCTGTTCCTCTCAGAACTGTATGATGAGAGCAAAGATGAATGAGTTATTCAATCCTTTCAGTTTCACAAATCTGAAACACCAAGGCCAAAGCTTTTGTTGTTCAGTGACATTTAAAAAGTTCATCAGGTGAATGATGTTTTTGTCCAAAAAACCCCCAAATACATCCAAAAAAAGGCTGTGCCTTCTCTTCAGAACTCCATTACCAAGCTTGGTTACCAATTAGTGTCTACAGTCTGGTGTGCTGGAACCTGGACAAACATGAATTTGTAAGGAGCAATTTCAGGTAGGCTGCAAAGAAATAAGATGTTACCTCCCTAATGCTGCTCTGACATTGTGTCCTGTTCCTGCACTTGGCTCTGCTCCAGGTGAGCTGAGAATGGCTCACTCACTCCTCTCCTTACCACCTTGCTCCTCCCTAAAACAAACCCCACAGAATTCCCAAGTGCTGTAACAACCAGCCAGCAAGCCCTGCCTTACCTGTGTGCAGCGAGAGATGCCGGGACAGAGTCTGCTGGCGACCAAACACTTTTCCACACACATCACAGGGAAACAGCTGGTCGTTAAATTTCCAAGACGGCAATCCATTTCCCACCTCCAGCCCCAGCTTTTCTGTTTCTATGCCAAAAAACACAAAGTCATCCTAAGAACTCTGAAGACTTGCAGATTTCATTCAGTAGAGCCCTGTAGGCGTCATATAAAATGCAGCACTTCGGGTGCACGCTGTGTGATCTGGCACATGAGTTCATTTAAAAAGGAAACTCCCAATGCTGGAAGGAAATGAATCTTTCATACAGCATCTTTCATACACACTCTAAAGCAGAACACTGAGCTAAAGTGTTCTGGACATAGGCACAGCCAAAGGGTTAAACCAGGTTATGTACAGAGAGAAAGTCAAGAGTGAGCAGGGCAAGCATTAACCTCTAGTTATGGTTTTGTGTAACAACCACTTCTTTGGCTTTTTCAGTCACCCACCTTCGTCTGGTGCATGAAGAAGCCTGGTCTGAGATGGTGGTCTGTCTAACACTGGATTATTATTCATGGCTGAAGAAAGATTTCCAGGTAGTTTCTTTTCTACTGAGGCAGGAATTTTTGTTACATAGAATTATTTAGGTTGGAAAAGACCTCTAAGATCCAGTGCATCCATTAACCTAACACTGCCAGGTCCATCACTAAAGCCACGTTCTAAAGTGCCACATCTACACACACACGAGCAGTCTGACTCTGAACACCAGAAGACTGCTCAGACAAACATTAAAACAAAAGGACACAGCACCTCAGAATGTGGCTGGCATCCAAGGTAAGCTCTACCCAACGCTGCTGTCCTCTGGCATCAAAATACCCAGCAGCTTAGAGGGCCATCCATTGAAAAACTGACCCAGAGTGAGCTATTATCTTTTAATAAGTGGTTTTAATTGTTTCAGGAACAGAGAATACAGAAATACAGAAAAAAGAAACCCCACAGAGCACAGATATGAAGGCACTTTGTAAGGAAGTTAAGAGAAAGGGACTGGGAATGAGGAAGAGGAAAAAAGGTACACAATGCTTCAAGAAGTTGAAACCATGGCCGGTTTTGATTTGGACAGAACGGAGCAAAACCCAGGTAGAGACTGGGGAAAGCAGTGTACTACTTAAATCAGTAAGAGAAAGAGCATCAGCAAGTCTTGAGTAAAAAAATACTCTGTGCAAGGGTCCTGTTCCCTGAGGAGAATGGGCTGCTGTTGTAAGAGGTACACAGAACTACCAGGGTACTCTGCAGGTAGTACACAGCAGCCAGCAGTGAGGGGGTTTGCTGTAATTCTTCTAGTTCCACTGGAAAGAAAGCTGCCACAGGCAGAGCACCTTTCTCCAAACCGCCACTGCCTCTGGGACCGCTGCCCAGAACAAGCTCCACCAGTGCATGTGAACATGCCCTGATGGAGGAGAACCACTTGGCTGGGATTTCCAGGTAAATGGGAGGGGAGGAGCTGGGGACAGGAGTTCAAAAACATCGTAGTGAGCATAAGTTAACACTGTGGAGCTCGGCACAAACAGCAAAATCTTCATCCCATGAAGCACTGAGGAATAAACACTTCCCTTGTACTGGCAGCCCCTCACTGACAGTCACCTACTGCTGCAGATGTGACTGCCATGGCTGAGCCAGTCTCTCCTTCAGAGAGAGCTTTTCAGACAACTCCACTGTGGTTTAGGCAAAGAGCTGTCAAATACTGTATTTAATTTAAGCAATAATAAAAACAATGCCTCATTTGGGGCAGAGAGTCCACATAGAAATCTCAGCAAATTTAGGGCTGGCCATACTTGCCAGCCCCTTCTCCACTGCTGTTACATTCTCTTGTGACCCTGTAATATGTGCAATATTCACACCAGAGGAATTCTGAGCCACCTCTGAGTGCTACCATCCAACAACACAGTTTTCTTAAAAGAATTTCTAGTTAGAAAACAAGGTCTGCCTATTCAAAATAGTCATTTTGTGAAATTAAAAAGGAAGACGCCCCCCCATCCCCTAAGGGCTGTAAGTGACCCATAACCTCCAAGAACTTCAATAAAGAAGGATTCTTTTTATTGCTATCCTTGAGTTCCAAACAATAGAAAAATCTGACTCTGTGGTAGTGCTACAGATGTTTCAGCAGAGCTTTTTGAGCACATAATCAAAACAGTGCTTCAAATGAGGAAAATAGTAATAATTATAAGAGAAGGTCACAAGGGTGTAGGTTGCTTCAATATGGTCACAACAAAAATGAATTAATTGGGACACATACCAAACAAGCAGGCTCAATTAAGTAAATAAGTCTCTTAACAATTCACTTCAGCATTAGTCATCAGCCCTCTTTTATCTCTTAAGAAAAAGAAATATATCCTCTTCCCTATGAAGGATTGTCCTGGGAAGCTAATGGGAAGCTGGAAAAATAGCAGCTTTCTGATTATCTCAAGCTGGTGACAGCCAGTCCCTTGCAAAGGAGATGCATATTTTTCATTAATGCAAAAGAGGACACTGAGGTGTTTTGAAAGTATTTCTGGTTACTTTTAGGGTATATTTCTGGACTCCTAACTACAGTGCTTCTTTCTTCTCTTTTGACTGAATCTTCTCTCTGCAGCAAAGTGCTTTTTTAATTCAGTGGCTTCTTAGCTTGCTCATGGCAAACCAGAGCTGGTCTCTTGCAAAAGAAGCCTCAGCACTTTGTAAAAGATTTCTCAGCTTCAAGGAAAACCACCTACTTCCACCCATCTTCCCCTCTGGGCAAGCTTTGACTGCATCCCGGAAACTGGAGCTCTGCGTCCAGAAACCTTCCCAGAACATGCCTGGCACCTGACCTCACCAGTGACCTGAGAAGTCATGTGAGTCAACTTCCACACTCAATCCTTGGGCTCTGGCTCTAATTATTTCCAGGGAATGGTGTTTTCTGGGAAGTGACACAGGCCCAGCGACTCCAAGACCATAACACTGGACTGTGCACAGAGTTCTCTGGGCATCCCTAAGCCCTGCTCCAAGGCAATCAGCATTGTCAGTCTTTAAGAACACTGTCCAGGAAGAAGATGGACTGAGACCAACTAAATGTTAAATAATAAATCACTATTGGGAAAGATGTCTCACAGAAATCCGTCTTCCACCATGACATCCCCTACACTAAAATGAAAACAAAAAGAGGAAAAAAAAGAGGACTTGATACAAGATTTTTACTTTAAATGAATAATCCACAGCAAATTCCCAAACTCCTATGTTAGAAAATCATACGTGACAAAATTGATATTAAGCAATAGACTGCATTTCTGTGTGGGTTTTGGAGTTTAAAACAAAATATGCTCAGTGAAATGAAAGGCCTCCAAGTTCTCCAGTACGACATTAAAAAGAAACAGAAGGATTAAGACTCAGGATATTACAGGCTAATGATAAAATTATTTTGAAATAATTTTGCATGGAACTCTTAAGAGCTAAGAATCTTATGTAAAGGTAAAACTTAATTAAATATAGTGAAATACATCTTTATGGACACCCCTCCTGCATCACCTGGTATCACACTCCCCTTCTAGCCACAAGTCAACTTCATAATGAGTAGCTGTGTAAAGCTGATCATCCAAGAAGGGGTTAGGAACTGCCACCATCTGTATTTTCTCTGAGGTGAGGACAACTGCAGAAACATTGTTCTGTGCCTGCTCTTCCCCCTCCAAACAGATTTCATTTCTGGCAAACAAAGCACTGCAACTTGGAAGAGTCACCATTTACCCCTCTCCTGAGGTGCTGGGCATAGTTCTGCACATGTATATATTTTCAGTTTTCACATTTAGGGATTAATCTTTTCCTCTTCCTCTCCAACTGGTGGTATCAATACAGAGAGTGTATCAACCTTCTGAAAAGTCTTTACCCTGACTTTTGTCAGGATATGCTTGGAGAGAGGACACCATATCTGGTGGAAGCTGTAACTGAAGAAGAGGATGAGGTGTGACCTGAACACGTAAGTGACTGTCTAGAGTCACCCAATCAGCCTTGTGACTGCTGGTGGCTGTCAGGCACAGGAACTTTCCAGGGACTGGCTTTGGACTCTGATACTTTGATTACTTATTTTCTTTTCTTGGATGTATTTGTCAATTACTTCTTCACAGTGTTTTATGCGCTGTCCAATGCCATGCCCAACTTTATATCTTTATACAAACATGGAAAGAATGAAACCACTATTTAAGTGAAAACGACAAACATAAGAAAACAAACAAAAAGTGTGCTGAAGTGTCATTCAAAGAAGATAAATTCATGTTTATAACCTTTGCAGGTTTACTGTCTGCTCTCACATCCTGTAACTCACATCAACAGCTGCTTCTCTGTTTTATCTTTGCACCCCCATAGACCTCAGAAGCAAACAAATCCACAAGGGCAGATCCTCATGGTCAGATGGAAACCCATGGATATAAATTAAATAGATTGTTCTTTGCAATAAGTATTCCTTAAAGAGATGGAAGTGAGAGGTGCTGATAAGCCTTAACAAAGAAGGTCAGAATTCATTCTCTCTCCATTCTTCTGGAAGTGTGTGTCAGAGTTAATTATATTTTGGGTTATTCAGACAGTTTGACACCACAAAAATGGCCGAGGAGAAACCAGGTAAGTAATTTTGAAAATAAAATGAACAGAATCCTGTGAAAATAGAAAGTGGTGGTTAGATTATTTTCAATAAATGCTGCTTGCTAGCCGAATGCCATGAAGGAAACAAGCCAGATGTCCAGAAGGTCTGGAGACAGAAGAGCCACCCGGGGTGAGGCTGAGAGCTAAGAGGGACAGACAACCAAACTCTGGACAGGAGGTAACCTGGGAAAAGGCAGCTGATACAGAAGAAAAGCAAGGGAGTGTGTGGTACCTCCCTCCTCCCACTCCAGGGGATAAAACTTGATGTGAAAAATACAAGATGCAGAAGGAAGCTCCTCTGGAAGAGTGCATCTAAAAAACTCCACCAAACTAGAAAATTAATGAACTGACTAAGAAACAGTGTTGGACAAGGCAGCCAGGGTTCTGTGAGCTCATGGCAAGGGGATGAACACTTCTGTGCACGGCATCTCACTTTGCTCTGAAAGACTTGGGGCATTAAACTGTCATCGGGTAACTTTTGGCTGCTCCCAGCCTGAGGGGAATTGCTGCTTTTTCCTTTGAGATCTGTCAAGTACCCCACATTTACTCAAGAGGTAAATGCACTGCATGCAGCTCTACAGGAACATCACAAAAGCTTGCTCCATTTGTAAGGTTATTTCTGTTTGGTTATGTCTACAAGACAAAAACTTCAAGAAATTATTTATTCAGAAACAAGGTATTAAGGTCAGATAATCATACAAACATTGCTTTAAAAACATTTATTTGCTCAAAGAAATTTTCCTTCCTTCTTCTGTCTGCATTTATCTATCTTATTATACTGTCTTCCTACTTTCTGCAGCGTTTCCATCATCAAAGTTGCATTTTATTGCTTTGGAGTCTTCCCCTTACATGTTCATCTATCACCTCTGGCAGGCACACTGTATTTAAAAATTGAGAACTCCTTTTATGAAATATGTAATTAAGTCTCTGTTGCAAGCTTGTTTGCCAAAAGCCTGTGAAAGGTTCCCAAGCCCAAAAATATATTGACTATATGAAATTGCAGTGCTCCAGATACTATATATCTTACTCCCTTTCCAACTTGTTTCCACAAAGGTTTTATTTGTAGGACCAGAAATCTTATTTCTAGTAAGTCAGTTAAAATAAACAGTGGAATCCTTCCAGGTACTGTAGTTCCTGAGGAAGGTATGTCCCTCAACTTAGATAAGGTATCAGCGATCCTGGCTGGTCCTGCAGTCTTCATTTGTCACCCCCTGCATCACGGGACCCTGTCTGGTCTTGGTTCAGGGTGTATCTTTTACTGTGAGCAGACTCATCCACTATTAACTGAGATAAGCAAATGCTTTCTAGGCACAACATTTTCCCACATTCCCCACAAAAATCCAAAGAAGACAGAAAACTCCAGTTCCACTCGTGAGGGGGTCATGTCCTCTTTGTTTCATAAGCCCCAAAAATCTGCACATAATCAATCTGAATGACAGAACAAACGCACAGAGGAAGCAGAAAAAGTCTCCTTTCCAAATAAAAAACTTTATCAATTAATGCTTTTCTTTTTTTCCCCTCAAAGGCTTTGCAGATGTTTAACGTTACTATGGAGCATGGTAAAAAGCAGTAATGTTATGATAATTCAAAACCCTTTAAAATTCCTTTAAAATATAGAAGTAGAACCCACGTGATTTTATGTATCACTAGCACAGTACTTAAACTGCTCTTTCTGACAACGGCAACCACTAAAGTTGGAAACACTTCAATAAAGTGCTTGCACAGCCCACCAAAAGAAACATTAATATTGTGCACAAAAGTATTCCAAGTGCACGACAATAGACAGCAGCACTTGAAAAGGTCACTGAGAAACAATAAAGATGTCAGGGTTTGGGAAAAGAATAAAAAACAGGTAAAAGATGAACTTTAAAGCTGACTCCATAGAAAAACATGGGAAAAAAAAGTGAAGCCCCCTTCACTGCTAAGACCAAGCCCATTGCTCAGAAATGGACAATCAGAAGCAGGGTGAGAAAGTCAGGGCAAAGACAAGGCTGGGACAACAACTGACTTTAAAACACAAAGCCACTCCCACCTCCCACCTTTGCATCAAAACTCACACCTATTTTCACTTCACTTTTACAACAGAAGATTCCTGAGCAAACCATGAGATACCTTGTGACAACCTTCATCTGCATTATCAAGCTCTGGGATTTGCTTTTATTCTCTGCATTAAGCTCAAAACTTAAGAAACAACCAAGAAGAGAGAAAAAATCCAGTAAATTCTGTGCAAGGTGGCTGAAGTCGCAGATTTTTAAGGAACTCTAAAGCTACAATAATGTTGCAGTCATTTCTTGAAAACTATTTTTACAACATGTACATTATGACCTCAATTTGAGTATAGTGCCGGACAACAGCTTCTACTTCCTCCAGCTTCTATTACCACTGTCTTGCTTCAGCATAAAGCATAAACAGGACTGTCTTGTGGTAACTGCTTCCCTTACACAAGAAAGAATAGAACAATGTAAAATTCACAACAGATGCAAAATCAGGCCCTGCCCAAGCTGTGAATTTGCTGGCCGAGAAGCAGCAGTTTTGGAAGAGTCCCTTTATCTCACTGCACTGCATCAGGAGCTCCTCCATCATTCCCAGTTACCACAGGGAAGATCAGCTGGGTTTCATGGCTGCAGGTGAAGTAATGCAATATGGCCCAGAGGGGACATGGCTTATTGTTTCTTTCACTGAGGATGCCAAGACATTTCAAGAAAGGCAAAGGAAGCACCAACGAATCCCAAAATATGTTTTTAAAACTTTACCTGATCATTGTTGGCCAAGAACAGCTGATCCTTTCAGTAGCAAAGGGCTCTATCACCATTACTGTTTTTTTCTTGTTTAGAAATAACAGCTGAAGTCTGTGTCTATCTATTGTCAGAGAAAAACCTGGTAATGTGCTCTTTCTTATCTTTGCATAATCTATTTCATTTCATTTCCTCCTGAAAATATCCTCATGACAACAGTAAGATGTGCCATAATAAGCTCACACAAGTTTCTTCTAACTCACTCCCAAGCAGGTGGCCCTCACATCTATCTCAAGCATTTACACTGCTTGTAACATTTATTTTGGGTGCTACAACACTGAGTTCATATGAACTAATGAAAGTATAATTTGCTCCTATTGCTATTTTTAAAACAAAATGAATTCATTTCCATAGTGCCAATAGGTTTCTACCTTTTAAAAAAATCACTCAAACAATTGTGCACATTAAGACCATTATGGGGCAGACAAATTTTCCTTTTTTTCTTTGGTTTTTGTCAATGTGACAACTTCTCCTTGCAAGTCCACATGAAACAAGGGCTTTTCTCTCCTAAAGAGAAGGCAATAAACACACCTAGGGCACTTTACAGAGGCTAACACTAGCAGTCCCTGTGCAGCATTCAGATACAAATAAAGACAAATTGGCCTTTAGATTATATTTTTCTTTTCACCTTTCTGCCTCTTTTTGGGTGAAGCAAAATCTGTAATTGGAAGACTCTGGTGACCAGAAACCTCAATGGGGGAATGCAAAATAGAGCCCCAAATGCAGGTTGGGTTCCTGAGCTGACTGAACTAACACAAAATAATCAACACTGGATGAACAAGTAACTACAAACATTTGGCCAGAGCCACCTTTCCCAAGGTGCTTGTGATTGCTGCTGTAAAAGAAAATGTTCTTGCTGCTTTTATTGCAGATTCCCCAAGTGATAAGCACTGAATCTGCCATTTCCTTGAGGCCTTTAACTCGCTCTTTTTAAGATATTCACGTCTCCTTGCTCTCTCTCCTATCACCAGCACATGCATCTGCCTGTAAACCATCCCCTCCTTCTGCATAATTCTCCCATCTGCCTTCTGCTCGGATTGCAGTGAGCACCACAACTGCCCCAAACTCAACTAAAACACCCAGCAACAAATTAGGGCAAATTTGTACTCAGATTGAAATCATGCTGTAGAAGAAAAAACCCCAAACTTCCCTTCAGCTTTGCTCAGATTATTTTTAAACAACAGTCTTTATGTCTATCTATCCATCTGTCCAAACAGCTGATGAATTTTGCATTTAATTTACTCTTCGGCAGACAAATGTTATAGAAGACAAACTTGTACAAGGTAAGATAGGTGAGGACTGGAGAGTCCCAAGGTAACTCTAAAAAGAAGTGTCAGGAATGATGTGTTCCAATTCCTTTTGCAGAGCTAGAAAACTAATTTTAAAACCTGTCTTTCTATTTCATGTTGAGCTCGTATTTGGAAAAGTTTCTTCTTCAGGAAACAATCTGACCCAGTGTTGATGCTTACATTTACAGGAGATTCTGATATTAGGAAAGACAAAAGACGGTAGGAAACTAGAGATAGGTTTGAATGAGATACAGATTCTAAACCACAGCATGCTGAGTATCTGTGAGACAAATGCCTCATCTACCAAATCTCTTTCAGGAGGTTGTTCAATCATCACTATGGCTTTGTTACCGAATTTATATCCCAGAATTAGAGCTGGAAGGGACCCCAGGAGGCCAGCTTGTCTCTCCCTCACCCAGAAGCATATCACCCACTCACCAAACTTATCCATCAGTCCCAACAGGTGCTTTTCTTACTTATTTTTTTTAAAAAACCCTTCTGTGACAGGGGCTCCAGAGGCTCCTCTGACAGTTGTGCCAGTGCAAAAAACACCCCACTGCTAGAAAGTTTTACTTCAATCTTGGAGTTTAGCTTCAGTCTCCTCTGCTGTCATTTAAGCCTGTTATTTCTTATTCTGCTCACATGAACATGGGCAAGGTTTATTATTTTCCTCTCAAAGCTGTCATTTTACATATCTGAATGCCATTATCATATCTCCCCTCTTTTCTTCTCCAGACTAAATAAATTGGTAAAATTCTTCAACCTTCATGCACAGCTCATGTGTTCTAAACCTCTGACTACCTCTGTCTCCTCCACATTGTTCTTGGATTACAGAGCCCAAAATTGAATACGGGGCTCCAGCTGCAGAGCAGAATTACCACATGTGCCTTACAGACAACATCCCCAACACCTCAGCCAGATGTTTGTCCTTTCTGCAATGCCAGCTCTACACACGGTGTCTGACCAACACTAATCCAGATCCCTGCCTTAAGCTGCACTGCCTGGGCATTCGTGCCTCCCCTTTCTTCGTGGCACTCACCATTCCCCCAGGCACAGAACTTTGATCTCACTGCACTGACTGCTATTTTTCACACAGTTTCTTCAATTCCTCAGGGTAAGACTGAACTCTAGTTCTGTCCTCCCAAGTGCTTATGGCACCTCCTTGCAAGATGTGCCCCAGACATTTAACAAAAAAAATCCTTTCTCCTCCATCATCCAAAATGTTAATAAAAGGACTGATGAATCCCAGAGCAAGCACAGCCTCTTGCAGACCCCACGTGGTCCCTGGGGTTTGACAGCTGCACTTCACCACTTAATTAGAGCTGTACCTACCCTGGGTTTCCCTTCTTACTACGGGCATATTGTGGGAGGACACACCAGAAGCTTCACTCAAGCCCAGAGGTCATTAACTGTTGTTAGGCTTCTTTCCATACACATCTCCAAGTTGGTTCCAGTTATCCTTCCTGAAGCCAACAGGGGTTATTTTGCTGTTTTCCCTTCTTCCTTTCCCAAACCCAACATTCTGCAACTTTGTGGTCATTCTCCTCCCAGCTGTCTTCTAATCGCCTGCATCAAAAGCTCCCAGGAACTTGCTGGGCAGCCCTGTCTTGTCCCAAATTCACTTCCCAGAATAATACATGGTAGTAATAGTAAATAGAAGCCCCACATTTCTCACTAAGTACTTCCAATGATTGTAGCTGCTCAGAAAACCCTTCTTAAATTTGACCTCCACTTGTGTTATCTAGTTAAGAATATTTATGGCAACAATGATTTTACTTTTTCAAAAATCACTTGCTATTGATTAACTATTGCTCAGCAAACTCATTATGATAAGTTAAATAAAAAGAGTTGCCAAAATAATATGAGATGTCAAAACCTGCCCTGCTTGAAAGGGTAAAAAAGTCCAAATGCTAAGTTTTATTTTTCCATGTGGGATAAAACTGTTCAATTTGGCCATTTTTGCTCTGGATTTGAAGCTGATGATATTTCTTAACAGTTTTTGGTTTGCTGGGTATAATGATTGTGATCTAGTTTGTGTTTATTCTAAATGAAACCAGAAGGTATTTGTTCTGAGTGAAATGACTTTGCTTTTCTGTCCTTTACCATAAGTTGATCGTGCTCTAGAAGGAGCAAACTTAAAAGACAAATGAAATTTAAAAAATGAGTGGTTTTGCCTGTAAGAGAACACTGCAGTGTATGAGAGGGAAATAAAATTTACCCTGTATAAAGGCAGCCCACAGTAAAACAAGAAACACATGTTTTCAGATAGATGTCAAATGCCTTCCAAGACAGCCATTAGACATGGACCTGAACTCTTTCTGCTTGTTTTAATTAACACCTTTCATCTCGAAGGTCCTGTAAACAATTGGCAAAATAATCAGTGCAGTGACTTCACAGGGAAAAGAAGCGAACGCTGTGTCCACAGCAATTTGTGCCAAGTCCTGCTATTTAGCCTGTATTGAGAGACTGGCCAATTCACCAGGAGTTTCATGAGATGCTCAGAAAGATATGATCACCTGCCCAATAAATACTGGTAGTTAAGAAAAACTAAGACATGTACAATGATGCACATGCTGCATGTTTCACTTGTCCTGCTTTAGGCAGAGAACACACCGTACATGCTTGAGCAAGAGGCCGTTTGCTGGTTTGAAATGGTTTGTTCTGCATAATAATGACATTTTCAGCTCTGAAAGGGACTCTGCTACTTAGGAAAACTGTGTGGCTGCTCAGGACACAGCCTCTATTGCTGCACCACAGATCTGCACCACACGTGCAGGAGATGCAAACCTGCTTGGCAGCAGATCCAGAAAACGCTGCAATGAGTTGAAGCCACCGTGGTTACAATCCCATGGGATGAACCAGAAACATGGCAGCCTCTGCTCGATGGCTGTGGTGCAAAGTGGTTGTCAAGGCAGCTGGGTGCACAGGGAGAGAAGGCTGCACACAGGCAGACGGTCATGGGAATCTGAAGACAGGATGCGATAGATGGAAAACGCGCCAGAGCCACCACTATCAGGCAGTTTAGCACTGAATTATGTTGAACAAATTCTGCAAAGTCTGTCTTGCTTTGGATAACTATGCCAAGCACAGCCCACTTCTATAGCAGTCCAACTATCTCACCTTCCCAGAATCCCTTTCCACAAGTTGCCAGCTATCTGTCTCCTGCTATCAGACTGCAGAGAGCCACCTCAGTGGCTGACAGTCCCTGGCCTTCCAGAGAGCTCACACCAGTCACTCGTACCCACAAGACATTCTTTTTGTGGGAAGAATTAGCATGTTGGAGATAAGGAACTATAATCAGTTACTAAAATCAATCTGCCACTCTGTCACAAAAAAACCAACTTTCCTACCATCTATGAAGCTGTCACATGGGCTGTGGATTTGTCAGAGGGACATCTCTCCAGTATACTTATTCATGCACCTGTGTTCATTTTTACACAACCATACACACGCACACCTCATGTGTACATGCACACAAAGAAGAGTATCTGGCTGAATCTTACTCCCAGACAAGTACCAGAAGAAAAATAAAATTAAAAGGGTGCTTTTGAGGACCAAGAGCAGCAGACTTTGCACAGCTTAGGGAGTACCTACAGTTGTGACCTGCAGGTGGCAATGACTGTGTGGCATCTGCTTCCACTTTCCCCGAACACATTTCACAGGAATCCTAAGACAGAAATGAACAGCAGGACCAAGTGCCTGATGGAACATGCCTTGGTAGTGAATTAAGTGCCACTCTCACTTTTCTGCCCTGACAGGAAGCCAATAGGGGTCAGGGACTCTCATCACCAGGAAACTGAAGGGGGTATCCAGTGTCTTGGATGGGCAGAGCTCATAACTCAGACCAAAACTGAAAGCAGATAAAATGATCATAAGCACTAATAATGGGATAAAGCAAGGGGGGAAAAAACACTACATAAGTCAATTCACATGCATGTGCACTCCCCCTCTGCAATTACACTGGCAATAAAAATTGCTGTTCCGTCACGGGGACAGAAACAGCTGCCAGGATCTTGAAATATTCTTTTAGACTTTCAAAAAAGTCTGAAGTCCAGCAAGCATGATTAAGGGAATGGAGCATCTGTCACAGAAGGGAAGCCTGAGAGAGCTAGGGCTATTCAGCCTGGAAAAAAGGTGACTTGGTGGGATCTTTCCAACCTGGATAAATACCTGATAGAGGGAAATAAGAAGATGAAGTCAGGCTCCTCTTAGTGATGCCAGTGGAGAAGAGGTAAAGGCACAAATTAAAACACAGGAAAATCCATTTAAGCATAAGAAAACAATTTTTCTTATGGTGAGCAAGGTCAAACATTGGCACAGGTTGCTCCGAGATTGCCCAGAGTCTCCATTCCTGGAGATATTCAGAACTTGACTGGACATAGCCTTGAGCAACAAGACAACTCTGCTCTGGGGAAGGGTGTGGAACTAGACTTCATATCTCAACCATTCTGTGATTCTCTTAAAAATAATAACCCCCAGGTTCTGCTGTCTTGAATGAATTCAAAATCAATTGCTTGTAATCATGCTCTTAAGCCCTGGCTTTCATTTACAAATTCTAACATTTAAACATTTGAAGAAAGCCTTCCTACAGTAAATAGGATTGCCCACAATGTGGAGTTAGAGGCTTTTTGGCAGATGTAAGCAAACAACTGTAAGAAGGTATCAATCATTCTAATTAACTCCATGGGTACATAGCTGGGAAGCTACACAAGGGCAACTTAAATGCCAGGGTTTCACTGCTGGTCACTTCAGTGGAAATCCTCAGGGTTTCACAGTCCCCTGAGGTCATTTTCCAGGGTGACACAAGTGGCGATGGTCCCCTACACAGAAATGGAACCCTCCAGGTGTCCCGTCATTTCTGCAGTGTGCTTACAGTGGTCTCAGGGACAATGCAGGATAAGTTAAAAGGAGAAAGTCCGGCAGCATAAAAGAGACCAAGAATGGAAACTGTCACCAGCAGCCCTTGAAGAAATGAAAACCGTAGCCCGATTAGATTCACTCTAATCTCATATTCAACCTAATAAAGTCATAATTTTCTTAACTAACCTAGTGATGACCCAAAATTCAGAGCTGGTTGCTGTAGATGGTTGCAGAAGTTTAGTTTGCTGCAGAGCACAGAAAACGAGAACGAAGCACAAATACTGTCAGAAAGTAGTGGATATGAATTTGCACCTCTGCAGGTTGGACCAAAAGAGCTCTTGCTATCTATTTTCTAGATGCTTGGAGTCACAGAAAAGTACAACATCAAGAGCTATACTGACCTTAAAGCATGCTTAAAAAGGAATTAGGCAGGAAGACACATGCAAACTCATACTAAAGAATGTGGTATCTGCACAACACCACCAGCTTGATTATTTATCACATTCAAGCTAAAATTCTAAACCCTCAGGAGGTATTCTCCAGCTACAGTAACAGAAGAAAGTAGACAAGATTAGGTATGCTCATGGGCTCACCGGTCTCACACAAATGCTGAAATTTCACATGGTCGAAGGATACAGCCTCCCTTCACCCTGCTCACATCCCAGCATTCCCACAAACTATTGGGGGAAAAAAAGGAGATTAGTTCACTACTTCCCCTGATGTGGCCACACAGGTGTTGGTACTGCTGTGTAGCAGAACATGCAAAGATGAGGCCCTGGAGCAGGCACGTTTTCACCTTTTAGAGTATTGAAGTTACAGTGGAATTACTGCTTTAGAGAAAAGAAGGACAGTGTGAGTACGGACAGTGACAGGAGAAACCTGTACATCTGCAGAACAGTCCTGGAGTTCCAAACACACTGGAATCTGTTACACGTATTGCCTTAGATCAAGAAACAAACATGGGATGATCCCACTAATTACAGCGTCAATAAAAGAACAACTGGCACTGCCAAAATGTAACATGTTTGCACTATGTTTCCAAATTTCTACTGAACTCAGCTCCATGCGACTGATTCTGGACAATCCTGAAGAGGAGGCACGGCCTGTCTGTCGTCTTACAGGTCAGTACAGACTGTGGACACACATGGCAGAAGAGGCTCTGATGCATTTCAAAAAGGTACTGGAGCACAGAAGCTTTACTGGCTTTATTTCACTGAAACAAACCAACAACCAGTAAATGTAGCTGTGGCAAAATTTAAAAAGACAGGGCTATTCCTGGACTACAACTCCCTAAGACCTACATCCTCCAGTTCCAAAAGTTTATTTTAGCCACTTGAAAGTCATTTACCACCATCAGAATTACATTGTTGCAAGTAGTACTAAATTCTCACAAAAAGATGGATTTAAAAAAAAAAATTTAATCCACTACAGATAGGATTGTTTCACTATTTGGCACTGTCATGCAAATGAAGGAAAATACCAGATCCTTGGTGAACAGGAGAAAAAATAATGAAATATTATTATACTACGCACAGATATTAATGGAGAAAAAAAATACTCCAAAAAAGCCATGGTTGGGGTTTTCACCAATATTAATGAACCATCCAGAAAAGGAATAGTGAATATCACTCATCTGGCTTCCATGAAGGCAGGTTTGATTCAGAGAAGCAGTCAATGAGATGGTGGAAAACTATTAAAGCACATTAAAGACTAAGGGTCAGGAACAGCAGCATAAGATCAAGTTTTTAATTTATCCAGTGGTCTGAACTGAACTATATAGTCTGACATAAAACTAAACTATTCTGTCAAAAGAATCATCTTATAAAACAGAAAATGAAAATGTCCTCTTTTAAAGTGGCTGAAATAAAAATTTTAATTTCTTCTCCCTACCTTTTGCTAGATTAAAAGAGGCCACATTCTCATAGGAGGCAGTTGAAATGATTGAATTTTTTTGGACATGACTTTGTATTAGATATTACTTTGATACCATGGTAATCTTTGAGCAAAGTGTGTTTGGTTGATGTGGACATCAAAACTATTTTATTTCAATTTTTGAGTGAAAATGAAGTTATTTGGATAGTAAGACTAATACAAAAAAGTGCAATAAAATAATATGGTTATTAACATTAAAAATACCTTAGAAAGTAAGAGAAGCAATTCCCCAAAAATAACCAGTAAATCTGAACCATACACTCTAGGAAATGCCTGTCTTCCCTTCCCAGAGTATTAGGAATTCACCAGAGATTATCAGGCAGATACCATGACTTCTGTGGGTCTGATGAGTCCCTTTCTGACAGCTGGTGGAGATTTCATTGTTATTTCCTTGGATACCAAAATTAAAAGGTTCCACATGAGAATCAACCCTCCTGCCTGTGATACTGCTGCTGACCAGGAACACTCCACCCTTTTTTCAGACCAAATCCGTCACAACGTCATTATTTATTTAGGGTTTTTTCCCCCTCCACTGAATGCTCTGATCAGTGCATTGATTTCACACATCTTTTAATATTCTTTCCTAATTATTTCATACTCCTTGGGGATCTTATCTACTCAATGCCCTACAAAGAGCGCTCTTCCACTTAAATACCCGGTTTTGCAATTTTCTTATAAACTGGCTATAAAGTGAAGTGGTTTGCACTGAGGGGGCCACTAAGCTTAAGTCTCAAGGACTGAACTTTGGACCCATTGTACTTAAAAATCCTCTTTAATAGCTTCAACACACACACAAAAACCCCCAAACAAACCAGAATTGCATTAATGAAAGCAGTATCAATACGCAGAAATTTCAGAGTACTAAAGAAATAATCTTGAGAGCTAGAATAACAAGTGAAACAATTCAAATTACAAGGTCATATGCCTAAGAGTGTAGGAACAAGAATTTGTTGCATGCTGAAATCATCAGCTGAAACTATAAAGGAAAAGAAAACCAAGTTACTATTTGACTAGCAAGAGAGACACCAGCATGTTGTAGTTACAAAGGCTGTGAATAATCAGGAGAGGCATTTCCAATAAGCACTCAGAAGATTGCAGGCTGCTGAAAAAGTCAGTGGCAAAGCCTCCTATAAGAGAGCACATATAGCTCTGACTACTCATATTTGCAGAAATTAATGCCCCTAAACAGAGGCAGAAAAAGCCTAGGAAATTGAAACCCTATCGTAGTAAAAGAGACTAAAAGACACTGGCTGGCTCACTTTTCCAAAATGAAAGGCAGGATTAGGAGGAATGTAAGATGGCACATCAGATGGTGAACTTCACAAGGGAGAAGAATTATCGAAGTTGAAGGACAGCACTTGTGAAACAACAAAAGTAGAACTTCTGTGAATAAATTCAGGCTGGAAAGAGAGTGGTCCCAGTTCTTCAAAAAGGGTGAGCTGCTGAAACAGCATCCTCATACAAATAATGATGATGGGGTTTAAGATGGAGCTTGGTAATGAATAAGATTGCATAATGTTACCTAGTATAGAAAAGAACTGAATTTGACACATGAAATATCTTACTGTCCTATGTTCCTGTCACTCTTCCCCAATTCTTCTGCAGCTAGGGTGCCAAAAAGTCTGCAGACAGAAAGCTGGCAGGAGTCTGGGGACGCAGCCGCCCGCTTTGGTGCTCACTTGAAAAGAGGCAACTGCATACGTGGGGTTCCACCAGGGCCCTGGACTTTCATTTTCTCATGCTGCTCTTTTCAACTTCTTACTGTCCTGCTTCAGGGATAGAGTAACCCAAACCAAATCTCAAGTGAAAGCATTTTTACGTGGGAGACTACATACTCATTTTCCACAGCGTTTTCTCTAACGCTTTCTGTAGGCCTTTCACAATAGTTTGATTCTGTTCCTTTATGCTGCTCTTTGAAAGGATAAAACGTTTTCAGAGCTATCCACAGCACTACATAGGATATTTCTTCTTGCAAGGCTGAAACTAGCAAGAAATTTACCTGGGGGTATTCTGCTGTTCTTTTACATGAATATAATATTTGTAATTGATTACAAATTTAAATCACATTCTTGGTGCTACTGTGAAGTTGCACTTCAGGCCCAAGAATTTGTTATGAAGCTGAGAAAAAAACCAACATATTTGGAATGATAAGAGTTATTCCAAAAATAAAAACGTAGCAGAAGCTGGCATTTTAAAATTTTAGTAGTATACATGCTACTATTATATATCAGAGTCTTATAACCACAGAGCAATATGTATTATAATCCACAGAGCAATCAAGATTCCACAAAACAGATTATGGAGCAGCACAAGCATAAAAACCCAGTTCCCTCAGAAGCCATTCTAACACTCCAGGATGACCTAACCCACTAGATCCTTTACATCTTTTAAGCAGAAGATCAAACATGTCACCAAAGCCCACCCACACTTCTAGTGGCCTCAACTAAAGTGAAGTCTTAGAGAGAATTAAAATTCTTATGCATTTATCTTGGTGTGATGTAAGAGTCTTGCTGCTAGAGGCTGTGTCCTCTGAGGTATTGAGCCCTGCCTGAGGAGTCTGTGAATTCTCATCTTTCATCTGGGCATATGAATATTCCATGTTATGCCAAGGTCAAAAGCCAGGATTGAGAGTACTAACCTCGTTTACATTTTAATACTTAAAAGTGTATATACTTACACCTGATCTGGTTCTCCTCACCCAGAGGTACAGAATCCACTGCTTCCTTGCAGAAGTGTGTCTGTGCCCAGCCTGGAGACCCTTGTCCTTATGCTACAATTTTTTTTTCTTCTTGCTATGCATATTTACCCTTAGACAGCATCTAGCTCTTACCCTCATCTGCCACTTCACAAGCTGTCAAATGACTATTCAAGCATTAAAAAAAAATGAAGGGTCTGTTAAGTTGTAAATTAAATGACAGTCTATAGCTGAAAATTAGCAGTAACGTGCCCAAAAGTTTATTGATTGCTAAGAAAAGGTGAATAACCCCCCCTACAGCTGACTGTGTAATTACTGACCTTTAGAACCCCAGAGCTATTAATTTAAGAACAGATAGCAGTGAACTAGCAAACGAGTTATTTTGCAGCAGGACAGTGAAGGCACATATCAAGTTTTTGCATGTGTTCAGTGCGACCTTGAATAGCGTTATTACATGCCTGTATTTTCCATTTTAATGCAGAATATAAGCTATATCTGGACAGAAAATGCCTGTCAACTAGTTTAGAAAATCAGTGGGAAGGAACCTGCAGATACTGAGGCCTTCCAGTACATTTGAAGAACTCCACATCCTTCCAGAAAGGTTCTAAGTTACTATTAAAGGCAGGAAAATTGTATTGCCAAGCTCAGCCACCCTGGTACATGTCCTGCAAACATTTCATCTGTACTCCAGGAGATGGAAATGGCCAGGAACAGGGGAATAGCAGACAGTAATTCAGTATCAGTACAGCAGCAGACACACACACAGACACAAAAACCCCCTCACCTCTCTTGATATTGCTAAATTTCATCTGCTATAGACTATTGCACAATTCATAGAAATAGCAGCCTAAAGACTATTAACACAAATGCTTCAGCAGTATTTAACTTTTTTTTCTTCTAAATAATAAGCACTTATTGTAATGGAGAAATAGCAGGCTTTTGACAAAGCAAACAATATTTTAAGAGCATTGGTCAGGCAGTGGAGTTTACAGTAAGAAAATTTTAAAAATATCTATTAACTGGAAGTAATGAAAGAAAAAGGTATCTGACCTGGTGCAGATGTCCTTCCATGAAGAGTAGTTTCATTGGGCAGGAGATCTTTCGAGTTGGAAGTGAATGGTGATTGTCTAAATGTGTCTTCAGAAAAGAAAGGGCTATAGAAAAAAACAAGATGCCTTTTTTAAAAGAAAACAGCAGTTAAGAGAAGTAAATATGAATTTTAACCCCAACATCTGAATATTGTAAGAAATACCATCTTTAAAAAAACCTATTTCACTTACAGAATTCATGCTGGAAAATAGACCATGAGGCAGCATGCTTTGGTAAAATTGCATTTCAGAGTGAAAACTGAAGACCTCAAAAAATGCTTTTAACTACATTTCAACACCTCACATTTGCTATATAACAATACAATATGGATCATTAAAATTGACATTTCAAAAATTTGTATTCTATGGTCATATCTGGAGAGGGCAATCAGGAAAGGCAAAAAATATTATCACTTAATAATCTGAAGCATACAGTAGTTATCATTAACTTTTCAAATATTAGGCTAAGATGCTGAATAGTTCTATTCTGACATGGCCTTTCATGAATGAAATTAACTCCATGAGTTTGATTTTTAAAGCAGGAAACAACTTATAAATTGAACAGGTGCATTCTGAAGAGTATTGAGCACAAAAATTATCAGCTGCATGATTCCAAAACGAATATTTTGCTTTAGTTTTAATTAACAGGCAGAAAAAAGTCAATTTCAATAGTGAAATGGCATCTCTGTCAAAGTATTTGTTTTCTGCTCACTTAAAGATCATAACAGAAACAAGCATTCCTTGTCTGCAGTACAGACAGACATCAGCAAGAGGTACATCAGCAAATTCAAAATGGAAAACCACAGTCTTTCTTGGAAAAATGTTTTCTAAGGGAATGTATTCCATCTGCATACAAACTATCAATTTCTTCTAAGCAAAGTGAGAATTACTTCAAATCTGATCTCTCCCAGATTGAGAATCCTTAACAGGCTGGTGCATAGTAGGTGTTTTAAAGGTGCAGGACAGGAGGCCAGACCATTTCTGCAGCCTGTTCTTACCCAGTAATAAAATCCAAGAATCTTTTCAGGATATGGGACTGACTATGAGGTCTTACAAGGTGTTGCACAGCGGGTAGTCCAGAGTCAAAGTACGTGTCAGCTGCACCAAGCTGACCTCACCAGTCCAGATACCCAAAGTTCCTGTCCAAAAGACATCCCTTGCCTGAGTTTTCCCTCATGCAGTTTTTCTGCAGAGAGTGAACCAGGTGTCTCCACCAAGTCACTCGTATTCTTAGTCAGATCTCTTCTGCCTCAGGGAAATTTGCTGATAATTAGTTAACTTGATTGTGAAACACTTTTGGCAACTACATTGTTTTACTTTCCTCTTAAGTTTTTTTGACATTATTCATTTTGTGCTGTTCCATATGTGACAGTTAATGGGATATTTTGGTGTTTCTACAAAAGTCTGAACACATCCATAAGCAGTCAACATTAGGGCGTGCTGAAGGAGAAGGCGTGAATTTGCCCCAATCCTGAACAGTTTGGTGAATGCCAATAGCTGAACAATGCAGGATACTCCAGAAAACAAGTGACCAGGATAAAGCAAAACAGCTCCAACCCACATGTGCGAAACTTAACTTCTTCCAAGACTCACACTCCCACTCAGGGGTGACATAATACGAAACAGACTGACACTCTATAAAAATACGGCATGATTTATTGCAACATTCCTCTCACTGGTTTAATAATGATTTGAAAGAAAAACATCAATAAAAAATTATTTAGTACTATTGTAACTCTTCAAAATCTTGTAATCCGCTTGGGTTTCCACGTTGGCCTTCCTGTTTGTGCCTCAGATTCAGTCACTGGGACACTGCTCATTGCTGGTTCTAGGCAAAGCGGATGGTGCAGGGCTTATCTATTTCAGGTTAGGCCATAGATCACAAGCAGGGTGCTTTTGAGGGCCGCATTGTGTCGTATCCCAAGGATTTCCCTGTCCACTACTGGCCTCTGGTGAATTGCAGAACCATCCTTGGATACAGCTTTTCTGCCTTCCACTGGAATGGCAGCTGAGTCTCTTCAGTGGCGGCCCTATTATTATTTCTATTTCAGCAGATACGTCCTCCGATTCCCAGTGCAAAGTATGGAGGGAGGAGCTCCTGCTTCATAGTAAGAAATTACACATATTGTCCTCAGTCACTGTGCAAAGTCCTTTCTGATGAAGATTAGGCTTTAGGATATCTTTTATTTTTCCTCTGGCTGCACTTTTCCAGTTTCATGGCTACACAGTTCTCTAGATGAAAGAAACTTATCTTGGCATCTTATGCTGGCGTACTCACTTCCAGATCACTCGCTTCTCCACTTTCTATCTTCTTATCACAGATGGCAGGCTCTGCCATCTCACTCAGCCATTGAACTGTGAGGAATCCTTGCCAGTTCCAGCTGCTTAAGCAAAGTCATATGGAAGTATATGCTGGCAAAGTCCAGGAATACTCACAGGAGGAACAGCAACAGATAGATGACAGTTAGAAATGTTAATAAGGAATAAGAGAGCAAAAAGTGCTTGTGCACCCCATCTTGCTGGGGTTTGCTGATTTCAGCCTCACCAGTGACACAGCTAAATCTCTGTGCTCCCCAGCTACTCACAGGTGGACAACACTGACCTCACCTTGGCTCTCTGCAGCTGTCAGCACATTTTACACAGCAATCGTGATTCAAATGCCTTTCTGTCATTACTCCAGATGTGGGTTGGTGAGTCAAACTGCAACACCACATGTTTTCTTAATGCAGTCCAAGTGCCTCTATCCTCCATTGGTTGCTCCATCACAGTCTATTTTTGAGAAGGCGTCATACCCTTACCAGTAAAGACTTCCAGCTGTTTATTTGGTTTGAGGCGGGTTGGTTTTTTTTTGGCAAGGTTTTTCAAGTCAATCTCCTTGAACTCACAGGGTTTAGTAGACTGACTCACTTCCTCTCTTAAGAAGCTCTCCTCATTCATGTCTTCTTCTGTTGATAAATAGGCAAGATAAGAAAAGCACCTGGAAAAACTGAACCAGGCACTCAGCATTTCATGCCCTGATGGGTAGCAGCCACTCTAAGGACATCTCAGTAAAGCTCAACACAAGTTTGACAACAGCCAACTGTGCTACCCTCTTAAAAGTTGGCAGCCAGAAAAAGGGCAAGTTATCTTTGAACTGTCCTCAACCTTTCCAATTGGAATTATCTTTGATAGATCCAAAAGTAGCTCTGGATTCTCACACCAGTCCTGCTGGTAACATCACGAGACACTGAAATCTATTTTCAACTATTTGTCAGCCCCTCCCTGCAGCGCACTCTGGATGGTTAATGAGCAGTTGGACAATATGTGCATTTATCTCTGTTTGTATCTCAGGCTTATGCGTTTTAAGTAGCACAGAAAGGCGTGCAGGCTGCATATCCGACAAATTCCCACACTAGCAAATATGGGAAGCATTCACTGTAACCAGAAGCTAAAAGCTCAATTGAATTATCTTTCAACTTGTAACATTAAAAAGTCCCTAATGTACATTTACTGAGCCGGTCAGTTTATTAAAAATGAGTTATTTATTGCAGCTACCATGAATGAATAGGACAGGTCTAGAAATTTAAGTACAATATATTTTAGGGATGTTTTCTTTGCAACTGAAATGCTTTTCCATTCTGTCTGGGCAAAGCTGTTTTAAGCTAGCACCAAGAACTTCTGTAAAGGGGCTGCAAAGGCAAGAAGCTCTTACTCTATCTTTGAATGAGCTCTTCATCACTTCAGTGTGCTCAGTCTCCAGCCCATCCACAACAATTAGGGAATTTTTCAGATAGGAAATAAATGTATCTTTGCCAGTTCCTGCCTACTCCTCCTACCTTACCAAGGGCTCCTAAGTCTTTACCAATTACAGGTACCACTTAACTGCATAAGAGCTTTAAATCTTCCCATAGGGACACCTCACCTTGCTGCTCATGGATATGTAAACACTTTGTGGGCTTTTTCCCAGCCACAGAACTGTAAAGGGCACATTTCTTTAACAGCACAGGCTACAATAGGATCATGTTTTTAATTCCTGGCTAATTTAAATTATCATCACAATGTACTGTAATCTTTAACAAATGTTTTGTTAGCACTGTCCTACAGTCTGACTTTTAAAAACTCATCTCTAGAATGTATTGAGATGGCAGAAATACTAGACTGAATTTTTTCTAAAGAAATCTAGTTTGACAGAAGACAATCGAAATCACCTCTTCTTACATTGGTCCACGTTTTATAATCCTGTTGTCAGCCTGGTCTTCCCTCAAGCACTGCATGTACCATGCAGTTTCTTTTAAGTTTCAGTTTTTGTTGAAAAAAAATAGAGTAAGTAATTCTTAAAATGATGTGTGAATACTTGATCAGAGGAGAACGATCATTTTGGCCCAAAGGGCTTTTGTCTTACAAACCCTAAGCAATCAGATCTATAATTGTAGCTTTTCAGACATGGGTTCCATTACTCATGGAAATATCTTACATTTGTACTATCAGGTCACATTTGCAGGACATAGACAGGTTCGAGTTCACAAGGCAAAAGGAAGCAATGTTATTTACAGTGAAGCTTTGAAGGTAACCACGGGCTGTACTTACCTGGCTGTAGTTCTGATGGTGTTATCTTTATTGTGGTTGTGCTCTTTGCTCACCTTTTCTGCAGAGGAACACACACAGGTGTTAGTGATTAGCATACATCATATGTTCTCTATCAGATTTTATTCAGCAGAACTATTTTAATGCTTTCAGGTAACAGCATAAGCCAGGGTAATTTAGGGTAAATGGCTCCAGCATGATTAGAGAATGGACATGACTTATTTAAACTAACACCCAACAAGTTTTTTCAGCTCCACATGTCAGTGCTCCATGCAGAGCATGCAGTGCAAGTATTCATTGAACAGTGCTGGTTCCAGTGCCTTTGTGTGACACATGAGGTTCACCTCCTTTGCCCAGGGAAGTGGGCAGCGCAGCCCCAGGAGTGCTGCATCCTGCAGCCACTGGCCACTTAGGCCAGGAACTGCCATCTGCAGATTCCCCTCCACAGGGATCAAACCAGTCGTCACAAATTATTTAATTAGCTTTCAAAAATACAGGAGTTGAACTCTGGCTTTTCCAACTCAGTTGAAATACTGTGAACCTGACCTGGCTGCCACAGAGCTTTAAAGCATATGCAAACTATGGGGGACATTTGGCAAGGCCTCTGCATTTCAAGTGTGAGGGTAGGAAGGTTCTAACTCCTATTATTTTTCAGCTCTGGTGATCTCTCAGTTTCATAGAACTTTGGGGTTATAAAAAAAAAAAATCTCATTTTGTTCTTTAACTTCAGCTATGGAGCAGCTGCACTGGATTTACCTGATAGCTGGAAGAGCAGCTCAGATGCCATCTTCACTGATATGTCCTGGCTGAACAGATTTCTCTCGGGGAGCACACGGCCTTCGGGTGCCTTCTGGATGCGCTCGCTGATGTCTCGCCCCAGTAAAGTGCTGTAGCCAACATTCTGGCTGGGTTGGCTGGGTGACACCGAAGCCTGCGAGTCGTGGATGTCAACTTCCATTGGTTCTTCCTTTATCTTTACCGCCTGGTTTTCCTTGAAACTCTCAGCTGCAAATATGTATTTAAAAAAAAAAAAATAAACAAGCACCATAATTATTTAATTAGGCTGCAATTTTTCAGAGTGCTCAAAGCAGAAATCACAATTACCAAGTTATAATTTGTGTACCACATCCCTGCAAATGGGAAGGAAATCAAGCAGCTGACAGCCTCAGTATTCTTCTGGCTGTCATAAATAGAAGCAAGCTCTTGAAAATAATTTTTCAAACT
Organism: Dicrurus megarhynchus; assembly: GCA_013399195.1. NCBI lineage: Eukaryota > Metazoa > Chordata > Aves > Passeriformes > Dicruridae > Dicrurus > Dicrurus megarhynchus. The sequence goes on from VXAD01006250.1 coordinate 1,984,534, forward strand.
AGAGAGCAGAAAACAGTTGCATATTTGCAAATATGAGATTACATCACTTTCTATGAATACTGAATGTGTGATGACACACCAGTAAGCGAAGCTTTATTTCTATTTATTAAATGAAGTTGAAGCTACACTGCAGCTCTCCTAAGATGGGCACTGAAGGTCTCTCACAAACTCCAAGTTACTCTATATCAGAAGTACCAGCACCAACAGTCAGAATTATCAGCATGGGGATAGGGGCAGAGGAGGAAACCCCATCTTTCCCTCTTCCACTCTCTCTTTTATGGAAAATTCCAGACAACCCTGTGAAGAACCTGTTTGTTACACCTGCACAAGCTTTCAGGATGAGAGGAGTATTCTGGGGCTCATGCTTTTCTCAAGGCTGACAGATATTCCCTCATACATTACAAGGTCCATTAACCTTGATGACCAGTTTTGTTAAGTCCATATCGTCCTCCCCTCCTTGCCTTCCTCTCCAGTGTCCCAGGTCTAGCAAACACAGCCATAGTCTAGAAGCCAATTTCTAGTTCATTTTCTACACTTGGGATTCCTTGGGTGTTGCTGAATGCTTTGGTTTGGCTGCAAGGTAAGTGATCATTTTTTCCTCAGAATAAAAGCCCTGAAATCTCAAAATCAAGGCTCCATGGTAATTTGTTTACCACACCCCAAATACCTATACAGCCCTTTTGTTTCAGACTTTCTGCCGTGAAAAGAGAAGTTGAAGACCTGTAGAATTTATTCTCAATTTCATTTCAGAGAAAGATGACTTTTTTTTCCCCCCTGATGATTTTCATTCAGAGAACTCCTGAAAGGTCACTGGTATCATGGCAGAACTGCCCAATGAGGTATTGCTTCTGCTGGCTGGATGCTGACCAGAAACTCCAGAAACAGGCAGCCTAAAAAAGGCAATGTGCCTGGAGAACCCAAGAACATAAATAAATGTTACAGAGTTAAATGCCAGAAGGGACACCCAGGTGAGGAATCAGTGCAACAAAATGTGTTGCTGCTCTCTCTGTTTTTGCCATCCTCTGTAACTCACGTGTGAGTGTGTTGGCTTCACAGATTTTATTCCAAGTGGAAAAGTTTCAGGCCTTTTGTTTTCAATTATCCAATAGTACAGTGGATCTCAGAGGCACCAAAAGATGGTTTGGTTATCCCCAAAAAAGTTTTCAACCTCCTCAGCTGGTTGGTGTCATATTTTTCAACCTCCTCAGCTGGTTGGTGTCATGTTGTCGTCTCCCACAAAAGATGAACAGAATCTCTTTATCATGAAGGGATTATCATAAGCATTCTACCTAAAATTAAACTGATATGTGTCACCAAGTCCTTTTTCATTACCTTGGTTTTTCCCTCTCTCCACATTCCTGGAGTAGAGAAAAAGTGGCTTTACTTCCTACAGCTCTTAAAAAAAAAATAATTGAAGCCAGGAGATAAAAGCTACTTGGATATGTTCCAGGAACAATTTACATGAAGTGCTTTCAATCTTTTCTTATGACATTTCTTGACCTTTAAAAGACACATATAAACATTGATAAAAGTCTTTACCATCTACTATCCACAGCTCCATCTCAGACTTCAGAAATTTTTATAGTGAATTCTCAGCTGAAGACCAGTTAGAAATATCATAATGCCTTTTTTTTTTTGTCCTGTTAAGAAGAATTTTTTTTTTTTGTTTAAGGCTTCCATTACTCTCTTATTATAAAACCACAGAACCTTGCATCTGTGTTTAAAAGTGTAAAAATAGCATGCTGTGCATTGAAAGTGAACACGGAGCAGCAAAGGAACGCATCAGGTAACACTGTCAATCAAAAGCTCAGGTAACTCCGCAAACAAATGAGTTCTTCAGATGTCTGACAGACTGAGCTCTGCACCCAGCTGCCAAATTTAGGTGCAGAGTCAAGCTGACCTTTGCTGCTCTCTCTGCTTTTCAAATATTCTTTCTATTTCTGTTCCTGCTCCACAGTTTAATTCCCTGTCCTGCAAATGCTTTTGTATCAGACAAACTGATAAGACCCCAGCTAAGGCAAGAGTCAAGTAATACCAGTGACCTTCTCTCCCTCACCATCAGCGAGCACTCCAATTGCCCTAACTAAATCTACATATTTGATCATTTCCCTTGACCTTTATCTTCCCAGCTGCACCCTTTTGATCTGACAGAATGTCCCTGCCAAATGTGAATTCTGTCATACTCTAAATCCCCAAAGCAAACACACAAAGAGAAGACTGAAGGAGGGTTTCTGATAATTTTACAGGAGCTAATGAAAGGGAAACACAGTCAGTCTGTCCCACGAGCAGCAATCACAGGCATAAAACCCTGCTGTGCTCGATCTTGTGCTGGCAAAATACTGTAATTAAGGTTATGCTCATACCTGTCTCACCATATAGGCAGTCAAACTCCAGCTTCTTGAAGACTATTCTCCCTTCTGTGCAGCCCTTATTTCTTTACATAGGTATCTCACACGGTTATAGTGCAGCTAAAGCTTTTCAAGTCAAGTATAGGTACACAAAAAGGTCTCCTGTTTCAAACAATGAAAATCATTTTATCTTTGACTTTTATAGCAGACCTAGTAGATGAGCTGGTTAAATAATCTGCAATGTATCAGAATATGAAGTTAATATGAGAGTCGGGTTTTTTTCTTCAGGTCAGATTTTTATAATAGTACAGCAAAAATCCGTGGGCTAAAAAGACTCAAGTAGCTCAGAAGTATCCAGACCATGATCTCCAAAATATGGCCTGCTAGTCATTCAAAGCTAACCTGGGTGAGGCTCAGAATAACAGCACAGCAGTGCTGAGACACATCTGGCAAAAGATGAACTAAATCACCTAATATGTCTTTCTGCCATTAACTCTGATACAGAAACACCTTAACAAAATAAGAGGAAGTAGAAAAAATTATTTTATACATGGATGTACTTTATCAAGCCACAGAGTGCTGTAACTTTTAATCATCTAATCTATGAAAGCCTTAATGAATGTCATCTCATTCACATTGAGTGGGACAATACTGCACATCAGATGTGAAAAAAAAGAGTACTGGACAGGCTTGTTCCAGGAGGAAGCAATTTCTTCCAGTTTTCAGGTTCTCTGGCATTCACAAGTGTAAGGAATCACAAAATAGTGATACTTGCTAAAAAAACTCTCCAAACCTAGAACAGCAGAAACGTACAACAATACTTGTGCTACCTAAAAGCTCAAGGTACAACATTTACTCCTGAAGGCCTGACAGTGCCACCTCAATCAGGTGTAGCAGCAAGAGCACTTCTGACATTTAGCCTTAGGCAACACCTCTCTCCAACCTAGGACAGAGGCTGGAAAGTTCTAGAAAGACCATATTCAATCCCTCTGAAAACTGAGGCCGCCATCACAATCCAGCCCCAATTGAGCACAAGTCAGCAAAATGCCCAAGTCAGCATCCCAGGCCAACCATATTTTGGGCCACTTCATCAGATCTGCAGCCTTCAGGCAGAGGGAGGAGAGATTCTTACCCTCTGTTCTGCACTTATGAGGCTGCATTTGGGGTATTGTGCCCTATCTGGGGCTCCCCAGTACAGGACAGACACTGACATCCCAGAGCACCTTCAGTGGAAGGCAACCAAGGTTGTCAGAGGGCTGCTGCAAGACAGAAGAAAACAGCTGCAAGAACTGGGTTTGTTCAGCCTCAGGAAAACAACACTAAGGGGACACTTCATTGCTGTTGACAGCTCTCTAAGGAATAAAGAGAAGGTGTAGAGAAGCTAAAGTCAGACTTCTCTCAGAAATACACAGTGATGAGTCAACAGACAAGTTGGAACATGGGGAATACTGTTTATACGTACAGAAAAAAGAATTCCCATCAGGATGGTGAAATACTGACACACATTGCTGAGAGAGGTTGGGTTTTCCATCCCTGAATACATTCAAAACTTGGTGAGACCCCCAGCAGCCTGCCCTTGTTGGATCTGCTCTGAGCAAAGGTGTGGAATAGATGACCCTGGAGGTCCCCTCCAAACGAAATGATTTCCTGAACCTTTGGCACTAGGCCAGCTGTGGGCTTATCTTGCAGAACTTTCAAAAGGAAGGTAACTCTTGTTCTAACGCAGCACTAAAAATTTTTCTTAATGTCCACTCCGAACTTCCCAAGCTGCAGCTGGCAGCCGTTACCCCTTCCTTTACCATCTGCCACCAGGGAGAAGAGGTTAACTCCACTGCTTTTCCACGTTTCCTTCAAGTAGGTGCAGGCTGCAACTGGATTGGCCTTTAGTTCCCCTGTGCCAGACTGAACAGGCTCGGTTCCCTCAATGCCTCTCAGCACAGGGAAGCCATGACCTGATGGACCTGATCAGAAGGTTGGAACACTCTCCCTGTGGACACAGGCTGAGAGAGCTGGGCTTGTTCAGCCTCGAGAAGGAAATGCTCCAGGGAGACCTTACAGCAGCCTTTCAGTACTTAAAGCCGGTTTGTAAGAGGTCAGAACAGACTGTTTAGCCTGTTGTGACAGGACAAGAGGCAGTGGTTCTAAATTAAAAGAGGGCACTTTCAGACAACATATAAGGGAAGACTTTTTTGCAATCTGAGTGGTGAAACATAGGAACAGCTTGCCCAGAGAGGCGGTAAATGGCCCATTCCTGGAAACGTTCAAGGTCAGGGGCTCTGAGCAACCTGAGCTTGTTGAAGATGTCCCTGCTCACTGCTGAGGGGTTGGACTGGATGACCTTTAAAGCTCCCTTCCATCCCAGACCATTCTGTGATTCCAGGCAGCACTCATGTGTTCTGGAGGGGACACTGAACATGCCCTTCCTAATGCAGCACACTCTGCTTTTCCCCTTATTTGAGATAGAAGTCAAAGGTAAATGGATAGATTTCACAAAAAACACAAGTCATGCAGTAATTATTGCTTTTGCTGATACAACAGCTGTCCAATAACCTTGCATTGCCAAAATCAAATGAACACTTGTTAAATCATTCATGTTTCTTCCCACCATTTTGTTTAAAACTTCACTCTGTGACTAAAATTCTAAGTTGCTCATATTTGCTGAAATGCCCATCAGCTTTACAATTCAACTTTATGAATCAACTTAGAAAAGAAAGCCTTTCCCATATGTCTCATAAATTGGACTGGTGTACCAGTCTCCCCAATGAAGCAGACAGGGATAACTAGTGGGTGAACTTGTACCAACTTCAAAAGCTCTCAGCACAGAGAATCAGGCGTTTTGTTATGCTAATTGTTCTGATTTGCTAGAAATAAACATGCCCTAAAACAGCTTAAATAAAACCTCAGAGGTAGGGAACAGTTGGTGAGCCCTGAAGGTTCTGCTACAGAGACACAACAAGGAACATCTGACATTCCCTAGGGCACTGTGCTTGATGCTTTATTTTGCTAGCATTTTTTTCAAACTGCTGTTTTATATAAGACAATGTCAATGAATCAATGTAACAGGATCCTGCATTAAAAAAAATCATGAAATGGCTCATATTTTTTAAACGTGGAACCTCTGAACTCCCATGTTACAGAATTTTGCAACTACAAGCCGCTCCACAGAAATGCGAGCCAAGGAAAAGAAACGGAGCAAATTAAAGCAATAGACTAATTAGAGTTGTGATAGACATCTGCTGCTCCTTCCATTTAAACGGCAGGATGATGCTGCTTACCTGCAAGGCCCTACTTGAAGAACCCGGTTAAAATAAAAACCCAAAACCAGAAAAAGCCCCAATAAAACCCACTTGGCTAGTAGCAGGGTATAATCTGAATGTGTGACTTGCCATGGTTTGCCATTTCTCTAGTTCCCATACAGAGAAAGTCTTATTTCAGACTGTACATTTTGCCAATTACATTCTGGGCTCCTACAGAAGCACCAAGGAACAAAAGACTTCCCTGTATTTTGCCTCCTCTGCCTGTTATCAAGGCTTTCTAAGCAGGGATGAAAACCTTGGCAGCTCTCCTGCAGCAGTCCAGGTGCAGCGACTCTCACAAGGTACCAGCAACAGGGATCTCCAAAGAGCAGCCTAACTCCACACAGGCACTATCCAGAGCAGTCCACAATGTTGTGGAAAAGAAATATACAGCAAGCTTAGTTCTGGCCTTTACCTTATGCTAGAATTGTACTATCAGTCTTTTCTCCTCGTTTTATTCTTTTTAAATCGTTGTTCTAATCCATGTGATTTCAATTAAATGTATGATACAGTGTCAAAAAAATTAACTACAAGGCATGAAATATTAAATTACCATAAATTACCATTTTTAAGTGGATAAAGGCTTCATCAAAAAATGCCAAAAAACCCATCACACCCCTCCCCTGTAATAACCAGTTGTTCCAAAAGAGGAGCTATCATATAATTAGGTGACAATAAATGCAGTTGATCAGGAATGCTTTTGGAACAGAGCAACACCTCACTTTGTGTGCTGAGGTCATGAAGTAAGTATGCACTAATTGCATGTGCAGATAACCCAAAATTGAGACACTTTGTTGGTACCAGTGTGTTACAAGAAAACGCTGGGTGACCCGAGGGTTGAAGAATAAAAAATCCAAAGGAACCAAATAGCAAAAAGCATTTGCTTGGGATAACAAGGAGGTGTGCAGTACATGGGGAACTGACCCACTGAAAAAGAGAGGAGGAAAACACCCTGAGTTACTGCTGACATGCAAAATGAACACATTTCAAAAATAGCATACATCTGAAATAAAGGTAAATGTGATTCAGACAACACTTCTAGGACATACTAATGTCCCTGGGTAAAACATTACTTAAAAAGTGCTAGTAGCTGGGATAGATTTTCCACTCCTCCACCTATACATTCATTTTCAGACAAGAAGCCAAAACACTGTATGCTTCTAAAAGCTAATACATGCTCCAAACATATCAGCAGCACTATTCAGACTATTTCAGCAGAAAATTAGTTTTTCAGCTCTAAAATTGGCATGTAAATGCAAATATTTATTTTCAATTTCAGTCTCCTCTGAAACCTACCTTTCAATTTACAAGACTGAGTGTATAAAACTGATCAGGAATCATTGAGGGCACCACTTAATTAAACATTTTGAGAAATAAATTAGCTTTTCCATGAAAGAGAACTGGTAAGAATGTAAAAACCAGTTGTATTTGAAATACATTTCAAATTTCTTCTAACTGATTTTATGCAATATTTAATGGAAATTTAAAATCTTGCAGGAATGGCACCCTTCCAAACAGAGATGAGAGTAATTTGCCCCACTCCACTATCTCCTCAAATCTGTTTGCTCATCACTGGATCTAGTCTCAGTCAAGACTTAGCAATGGACAGAATTCCCACCTCACCTTTGTGCACACATACATATCATGGTGAGAATTTTACTTTCTTCTGTAAAATGGAGGTTGAAAGTCTGCTCAAACTTTGCTTGGTAACTCCCAAACACCATTTCTTTCAAATGGGCATTTGATTTATTCTGAAATAACAGTTTGATTGTTAGGAAGTTTTGTCCTCACTGTTTGGGTGGAAGTGGGTTCTGCCTAGACCTGCCCAAGAGACATGAGCCCTCTCAGCTTGGACAACCCCTTGGAAGAAGAGTGAGTAAGTATCACTTCTATGAACTGTGGGTAGAAGACCCGAATCCCAGGGGAACACGGGAGAGAAAGAACTGGTGTAAAAGGTCCAGTTCCACCACAGTCGTGTGTGGGCCTGATCTCACACACTGCTCATGTTGCTAGAAGCAAGTGTCCCAGCAGCCCGTCAGCTTGAGAGAGAGAGCCTTGTCTTGTAGAACTAAAATAGCTGTGCGTGATTTTCTCTTGCTTCTGCCCATCCGTTTCTACAATGGCAATTAACAAATGTTCTGTTAACGTTCTACCACAGTAAAAGATGTTTATTCTTCTAACTTTTCCTAGCTCTAGAGCCATTTCTGAGTGGCTGACAAGTGGGGCCTGACAAGGGGCTAGTGATTTGGAGTACACCTACCTTACAGTGTGCACCAGACCAAACCAGGCTCCAGAGCTGGAAAGGCCTTCCACTACCCTGTGCAGCTAAGAGCCGGCAACATTAGCACCTCTGTTTGGGAAAAGAGATTTCCCAGTGAAAAATATAAACCAGTTTATCCTTCACATGGAAGGAGATAGCAAGGTCTATCCCAAATCCCAAGAGGCTCCCACCCACGAGGCTGAAACAATCAGCAATATTCTTGCTCAGGATAACAGCAGCATGTACATCAGGAATGCAGGGAGCACAATATTACCATGTTGGAAATCCCTCGCTGAATTTGTATGTGGTGCAGGTTTTGGTGATTAGTATTACGCAGAAGAAAGGGAAAATAACAAAGCAAGGACGCAATCCATTCAGTCCTAACCAGGAATATAAACAGTCTGGAAGGACTTGACTTAAACCCAATTATAAAATATATCAAATCTAACAAGGGCACTTGACTGAGGATTTCCCACAAAGAGTAAAACATCAAGACATACTCATTCCATTATTTTTTTTTCTTTCCAGTACCATGAAAAAGGAGGAAGTTTGTTCTTGTTTTCCCTTCAATCTGAAGAAGTAGCTCAGGAAGAAACATGGATGCCCCATCCCTAGAAGCATTCAAGGCCATATCAAATGAGGCTCTGAGCAATGTGTTCTAGTGGAAGATGTCCCTGCCCATGGCAGAGAGGCTGGAACCAGTTGATTGTTCTCTACAACTCCCTGAAAGGAGGTTGTAGCTGGGAAAGTCTCTTCTCCCAAGCAACCAGCAACAGGACAAGAGGAAATGGCCTCAAGCTGCATGAGAGGAGGTTCAGGCTGGACATCAGGAAGAATTTCTTCACAGAAAGGGTTGCCAAGCATTAGAATGGGCTGCCTGGGCAGGTGGTGAAGTCACCATCCCTACAGGTGTTCAAGAAATGGCTGGATGGGGCACACAGTGTTGTGGCCCAGGACAAGGTGGTGATCAGGCAATGGTTGGAGCCAGCGATCTTGGCGGTCTTTTCCAGCCTAAATGATTCTAAATGTCATCTTTAAGGTCCCTTCTATGATTCTATGAAGAAGTGGCTTAATTGTTTAAGTAAGTTCTAAGTCACCAAACCCAGGCTGCAGAACTGCTTACAGTAGGTTGGGAAGTCCCAACTACTCACTAATGGCTACTCACTACTACCCAATGGCTCACTAAAGAGGCCATTCATCTTAGATTTTCCCCTCATAGTTGTCCTATATTAAACTGTATCTCAGTTTTCCTCTAGTGTTTTCCTCTATAGTTTCTGCCTTAGATGGTAATTCAGGGAAGTGCAAGTTGAAAAATGTCTGTGACAAAATGGGTGTAACCCCACCCCCTGGCTGATGCAGGAATACCGACACCAGGAACACCGACTCCATAAATCCTAGTCCCTCTTCACCTCCTAATCTATGGATTAGCCAAAAACACCACTGTCAGCAAAAACTGCTCAGTTCCTAAGAGCTTGTAAGAGAAATGTTACACTGGTATATTTCTTACTACAGCCTTTAAAGCCTGGGAGGTCCCAACACAAGCTGAAGACTTGACCAAGATTTTATACACGCATGATCTCTCTCATATAAACAGGTATTTAAGGCACAAATATTCTAACATAATAGTCAGCAATAAAACTATTTAAACACAACCTGCTAGTGCTGAACTCCAGACTGACAATCCAGAACACTCGTGTCTCTGAAGTACTTGACAAAACATTAAATTACGGAGCTCCCTCCTTATAAAAATAGTTACATAAATTTATATGCTCCAAGAAAAATAGTCACACCTTAGCATTCATTAGGCTGAAAACTTTTGTTACCAAAACACCCCACTCAAACCAGTTACCAGCAGCAACAGTGAACTACACCAATAACCAAATGTTTAGTGTTTAGGAGTCTGGGAAAAAATCTGGAAACTGCTGCTCTGACCAGCTTTTGTACGTAGAAAGCACTTTCTGCACCATTAACATGGAAGGCTTGCAAATCAATGATTCAAATTCTTCTGCAAATTAAAGTGTGGAGGCATGAACAGGAGTGAATTAATTACATGTTTTATGGGGGAAATCCTAGCCAAGTCTTTCAGGTACAAAACTGAGCTCAAATTTAAGGTTGATAGTGTCCAATCGACAAACAATTTCAGGTAGGTTTGACAGGGATCTCAGAAGTTACTAAACTTGTAAGCATTCCCACCAGCACTTCTTGCTTTGGCATAATTTAAAAAAATTATGACTTCAGCATAATTAAAAAAAAAAAAAAGTCTTGTCCAGTTTTGGAGAAGACTTAAAATTTATCAGATCCAGTTTAGGTACAGAACTGCAAAACCCAGCCTGCCAGACTGACTTTCACATCTTGATCCTAAAATTGGTCATTAGAAGTTCAAAGCCTTTTCATCATTCACTTCACCTGAGCCCAGTGGGAAGAATTCAACCCTTTTACTTTCTCTTAAACCTCGATTCTGACAGGTAGACAAATCATAATTAGCAGAACATACATTTTTATTTGATTCCCTCCAGCTTTAACGCTACCTATGTGTGTACACTGCCTACTTGTTTGGCAGCAGACTCTATCACTGAGGCAATGTAGGCAAGTTCAAGTAGTCTTGCTAAATGCAGAAAGCTGGCTGAGTTTAGATTATTTTTTTTATCAGTGTACCTTGAAATTTTGAATGCAATATACTGTCAGAAAAAATAAAAGGCTTTAAAAGTCATATTTTCTAAAGCTATGTCAGGTGCAGTAAAATACAGACACTTTCTTATGATGTTAATCAAGTGACACGTGAATAAATTGGTATTAATGTGGTTTTGTACATTTTAAAAATTACAGCACCTAAAAGCTTTAAGGCATCATTTCTTTTGACTTATTCCACAGTCATTGATTTGAAAATCAGAGCAGAGATAATTAGATACTGTGGCTACAGGCCAAACGGAGATGTTTCATGTACACGACACTGTGTAGACAGGCCTTTTCAACTGTTCCTTGGCTTCCTACTAAAGCTGAACCTACCTTCTGTAAGGCAACCCTGCTAGCATACACAAAAAAAAAAATTAAGAAATTCAATATTATTAACTATCTACCTGAGAGCTTCATGAGCAGCTCTGATGCTGCCTTGACTGACATGTCCTGCCTCATCACATTTGCCTGTGCTTCCTGTGGCTTGAGTTTCTCTTCGAGGACATTTGGAGCTGAGGCTTCAGATTCTTGGCTGAACACGTAGCTGGACTGAGACACGGCTGAACTTGCAGATTCTTCATCCTTAGGCTCCTCTTTCACTTTAAAATTAGGAGTCAAGGGCTCTTTTTGATTTGCAGCTGTCAAGAGAAGGAAAGAAGTGAGACTTAGTATAATATATAATCCTGGAACAGCTAGTAACAGGAAGAAACCATAACTTGAGAAATGCTAGAGCAGGTACTGGAAGCAGACACATCAAACTGTGCTCAAAGATGCTTCAAGGGGCAAACAAACTTCTGCACCTTTTCTACAAAGCGGCAGTTTTGAAACACAAAAACTGCATGTACCAAAGCTCAAGAGAAGATCCTCTCACTTTTTTTCCCTCTACTCCTCCTAAAAGCACTTCCCTGGTCATTGGTTTGTAGGTCTTCTACAGGTTTGGTGGAAGTTTAAAACACCATTTCACGTAAGGGCATATTTGGCAAAACCCATGGGTGCGACATGTGAAGTTTTTAGAGCACAGTGGAGAGACAAGAGATGAAGGGTAGGAAGATAGAAAACCTAAGAGGGGAGTAAAAGGGTAGCAAATTCTTAGGTCCTAAAAGTTGGTATGTTAAGAAAGAGAACTGAGGGATTTTCAGAAGACAGCTCTGCACTGTTCCAAGTTCTATATCCATAAAAAGAAAGAGGAAGTTTAAAATATTCCTTTCAAATACTCCATCTAAGCAGCTGTACAGCCTCAGAGGAGAGTAAGGAGAAGTTGGTGTGCTGCTTAAAATTTACACACTGAGCAGTGTGACTCTTGAAGGGTCTTTCTGATACCCTTTGACAGTGGTAGATCCTCTGCACTGTGTTTGGTTAAAAGGATCAAACCGGAACAGCTCTTAAACAATACTTCCAAGCCCAGCCAACATAAAGTCATGGGCAGATGCATGACAAGCAGAAGCTGCATTATTTTTCAAGTAAATTTTCTTATAATTTTTTTTTATGTTTAACCATGAAAAGATACTTCCTCCCCTGCTCCCTCAAGACTTTTTCTTGACCGAAATGTCACTTTAAATTCCCAGTAACACATAGCAGATTACTCCTTGAGTGCCTTTAACTTTGGTGATTTTACATCTTTCCCACCTCTCTAAACTTCTGTCTTCACAAACACAAAAGACAGAGCATCGTCCCCAACAAAATCCGACAACATTTACTGCTTAAACCCTTGGTCTACTTTCTCCTCCACAGCTTCTTACCTACTCTCAAGTCTCCTCACTTTTCTGGCTTTTTTCCTCAGACACTCTCCTTCTCAGCAATTCCCCCAAAATTCCTAGAGAACCCAGATTCCTGCATCCCATCATGGAGTGCTCACCATCTCCCAGAGACCCAAACTCTAAAATATGAGGTACAATTGCCATCTTTATCAGAACTAGACACTTAAATTTGCTACTTTGAGCCTTTGTTCATTTCCACACAGTTCAATTTTTGGTTTGTGTTTGTCTTTGGGGGTGTGCTAATAATTTTTAAAGCTACTGTATTACCCTGTAACACAACACACCTTTTCAATTTATATTTCAGAGTTGTTTGATTTTCCTCCTTATTGGTTGGCAAGCTGCTACCAAAGAACAGGACTAAGGCAAGTGGTATAAAGAGTGCACACATAAGCAACATGCACACACACATTAGTTCCATTCAGTTCAGAAATTACATTACCTCATATCTGTAATTTTTAACATGACCTATAGACACTTCTACCAGCATTAGGAATTGCTTTTACTTTTTTTTTCTTAAGAAAAGCAAAAGCAGAAATATGAAACATTAAAACTCTCAAGCCAGTCTTAACTTTACATAGGTACTAACAAAAAAAAAAATCCATCTATCTTCCATATCCTGGCCTCAGTGTATTCTGGGGTTTGACCTGGGGTGATGAATGGTCATCAAAAAAAAAAACCCCAAACCTTCTCTGCTGAATTACCTTCTGCTGTCCTTTGCTTTTAAAACATGCCACTCCAGCTGCTATACTGATATGAAAAATACCTCCACCAGGATCTGAGTGCAACCGAGAGAGAGCAGTCTGCCTGAACTTTCAGAGAACATTGAGGAAAGAAAAGGTCTTTTAAATTTATTCATTTCAAAAAGGTATTAATTCAAACTTGTCCCAGAAAACAAAGGAAGCATGAGTCTGAGTGAATAGATAAAGATGACCCACTGAGAACAACCATTAACCTGTGGACCCAGCCTTGTCTCTGCTATGAACCAGAGCAGAAAATGAGCCAGGTAGAGGAAGCACTACAGGCTGGGTGAGCCTACACGCTTTCACCATTTAAAATAGAGGTGATATTTAACTCACATAGATCAGTGTAAGTTTGCAACCATACACCATGGCAAAAACATCCATAAACAAACAGAGTCTCTGTAACAGAACTCATATAATATCACAGACTTAAACAAGGAACTTATTTCAAGAGTTAGGTGCTATGGTATGCAGTGGTAGATGCTTATTGGATTATCCTACCACAAGAAAAAGGATCAAAAGGAAGGCTTTCGGAAGAAATTAGCATTTTTTAAAAACCCTCTTATCACCAAGCGAAAAGTCAGAAGTCAATTTGACCCAATCCAAGGGCAGGTGTAAGGTGCCTCTATGCTCTTCATTCCAGGGCATCCTCAAACCCTACTAAGATGAAGACAAGTTCTAATAGCTCAGAGGACCAAAAAATTTGAGGTAGATCATGTCAGAGTTTAAATAGTTTAGTGATAGTCCAGTTCTTGGCCCCTCAATTCAGGAAGAACACTGAGGTGCTGGAGTGAGTCCAGAGAAGGGCAACAGAGCTGGTGAAGGGCCTGGAGCACAGGTTTTATGAGAAGTGGATGAGGGAGCTGGGGGGTGTCTAGCCTGGAGAAAAGGAGGCTCAGGGGTCACTATCACTCTCTACAACTCCCTGACAGGAGGCTGTAGCCATGTGGGGGTCAGTCTCTTGTCCTGGGCAGCCAGCGACAGGACAAGAGGAAACAGTCCCAAGCTGTGCCAAGGGAAGTTTAGGTTGGACATCAGGAAGAATTTCATCCAGAAAGCATGATTAGAAATTGGAATGGGCTGCCCAGGGAGGTGGAGTCACTGTCCCTGGAGGTGTTTAAGGAAGACTGGACGTGGCACTCAGTGCTGTGGTCTGGTTGATAAGGGGGTATTTGGTCATGGATTGGACTCAGTGATCTCAAAGGTCTCTTCCGAGCTAACTGAGCCTATGAAGTGACAGATCCAGAATAAATCAAGTTCCCCTCCTTTCTTCTGTCAACCTTTCCCTTTCTTTCCCTACCCCACAAGAGCTCTCCCTCAGTGACAGCACGTGCTTCTAGGAACCACTGCCTCCTCACCCTTCTGAGCCATCATCCAGGCTAACAGTGATAACCAAAACCATGTTGATAACAGGTCAACCAGCACAGCACCAGCCATAATCTAAATGAGCTCTTCCTGAGATATGCACAATCTGTGTGTTTACAATACCTCACCTATGAGAAAAATAAAACATAGTCAGGGTCCCCCAACCCAGAGGAAGGCCTGAAGGCGTGCCTTTGGCAGTATTACACGAAGGAGAAGGATCCCAGACTGTTGTTCTTACCCCTGTCACTGATTCTGCCTACTCTAGCTGCTTTGTTTTGGACAGAAGAGGGAATTAATAAATTAGGACAGAAGAAGAGTCTTATTTCTTTAATTAACTGGCAGCACATTCCTTGAACCGATGATGTTTTCTAAAAATCAAACATTTAAACTGTAGATAAATCACAAAAATAGAAGACGTATTTGCCTCATTTTTCTTCCGCCAGAAAATAAAAACAAAATCAGACAACTACTGGGTCAGTTTCAAGCCAATTGCTACAATTAATAGGGACTTTACTCTGTCTTGAAATATACTAAAGCAGATTCTAATGTAAATGAAGCCTAAAATAGAAGGACAAATAAAAATGGGGAGGTTGTCTCATCTATCAGATCCATACATTAAAGCTAGAGAGGAAAAAGCCCCACAACATAAAAAAGACCCCCTAAACAACAAAAGTCCCCACCACTCTTGCCTCTGTCCCATCTCGGATCCACAACTATGGACAAAATTGCTAACACATGGGAAACAGCAAGTATGATGCATCCACTAGTCATTTTAGGGAAAACAAACAGATGTAAGAAAAAACCTTTTCAAATAAGGGAAATAAAAGTTTTTAAAAATCCCATGACTGAGGACTCCTTAAAAAAAATTTGAACTAGACAAGAATTAAAATGAATATGTTTAAGATTATTAAAGTGTATTTGAACAACAAAATTATTACTCCCCAGAAGGAAGAGTATCTTCTATCTACATACAAAAATAGATACACACACATCTCTTTAATTTATATTTAATTTACATTCATTCTGAACAGCAGTGAGAACAGAATGAAGGATGTGTTGTCTGCAGACTGAATAAAAAAACCCCAGCAATTTAATTTTGAAATACACAGCGAGGAAACAAAACAAACCCACGTAGCAAATGAAACCAACAGGCAGGAATCTCTCAAGCATGGTGGATAATGCTCCATTTGTTCCATTCCATATCCAGAAAAAACACAGATCAAAGAATATTCCAGACTGCTGATTTTTATCTTCCTGGCAACTGGAATCATTTGAGCCATTTGGCAAAAGTAGATGATGAAAGTTGTAACACTTTCCTGAAACTGCCAAATGCCACAAGAAAAGCTTTAGGCATCTGCCACTAATCTGAAACACTCTGGTAGAAGCTGCTAACTCCATCAGTCCACTTAAGAGGATTTCTAAATGCTCAAAATGTTTGTAACTGAAAGAGGAAAAATGGGCTGATTTCTTCCAAGCCAAGCTCAATATTACAAGTCACAGTCAGCAAGGAGATGGTCATTGCTCCATCTGTCTGAAAGAAGAACATGAGGAAGAAAACTGATTCCAAGACAAAAATTCTGCCACAACAAAAAAAAAAAAAAAAAAAAAAAAAAAAA